>JBBPKK010000118.1:16301-51329 GCA_038089215.1 Tylopilus vinaceipallidus
TCTATGATTTTTAACATGTCTTGTGTATTCTGCCTGCCGAGGTCCTTGGCCCAACTGATACCATTCCTCTTGATGGTGTCGATGCTAACCTGTCAGATAAGCGACCAAGCTGTGATGTGCAATGTTAAAATGACTGACCGACATGTCCTGGAACAGAAGATAGCCTCGTTCGCGGGCTTTTTGTTCCGTAGAACAGTATTTAAACAGGCATAACCTGCAAGTCAAAGTTACCCGAGGAAAGAAAGGCAACAACACGCGTCCATACCTAACCTGCCTCTGAAGGTCGTCGACTTCTTGTCGACGTCGGGTATGACACAGACGGGCTCAGGTTTGCAAGCACGCTTGCGCTTTTTCGGAGGTGCCTCTACATCCGTCAGAGTATCTTTTGTCTCCCCCTCCCCTGAGGCTTGTGGTGCCCCTCGGTTGGAAAATTTGCAACCTTTGGCTACGACTTTGTTAGCCATTTTCTTCTTCCTTCGTCCCCGAGCCTTGGGCGGTGTCCTTTTGTCCTCGTCCTCGTCCTCTAGAGGTGTGAGATCAGACTCGTCTCCTAATTCCAATGCAAGCCCCTCGTGAATCCGAGCGCTCGAACGAAGGGTGTGTCGCTCCTGGGAGGGGGGAGAGACAGCGGCTCCAGTTGGCGCCAACATCGAAACGGCGAGCCGGGGAACACAAGGGAGAAAGAAAAATAGACCATCCTGCGTCGATCTCGGGCAGAAATGGGGGATCGATCAGAGGCCGCAAAAGGCCAGGAATCGATCGGACCGGGTCGGAGATTAAAAAATGACGAGTAAGGAGATGCATGACTAATACACTTAGCTGTCGGAAGCGCACCCTGGTCAACGCCTTGTACGATTACTGCCATGGTTCGCATCATAATTAAGGGAGGTGAGTACACGGCGTTCTCGTTCGTGCCTTGTTTCACTTATGACCACACAACTCAGGTGTTTGGAAGGTTCGTGGTAAAACTCGAGGCCAATTTTGTGATCATACTGACCGGAGCGCAGAACACCGAAGACGAGGTCCTGAAGGCTGCCATTGCAAAATACGGCAAGAACCAATGGTACATTTCCTTTATTCCGCGCATCTGGTCACGGTTGACACGCTCGCAGGGCCCGAATATCGTCCTTGCTCGTCCGCAAGACGCCCAAACAATGCAAGGCGCGGTGGTACGAATGGCTGGATCCGTCAATAAAGAAAACAGAATGGTCAAAAGTGAGTCTGATCCCACTCGCCCTGTTCCAGTCTCATGTCTCCTCGCCGCGTAGACCGAAGATGAAAAACTGCTCCATCTCGCCAAATTAATGCCGACACAATGGCGGACGATAGCACCGATGGTTGGACGGACCGCGACACAATGCTTGGAACGGTATCAAAAGTTATTGGACGAAGCGGAGGCGAAAGAAAACGAAGAGCTTGGTTTGACGGGGCCGGGGGATGAAGCTGGGCCGAGTGCAGACGACGTCCGACGACTACGACCGGGTGAAATTGACCCTGATCCCGAGACGAAACCTGCGCGACCGGATCCCATTGATATGGACGAAGATGGTGCGTACCCTCACAGTATCCCCCTATAACTTGTATATCTGACTATGCCTCACAGAGAAAGAAATGTTGTCGGAAGCCCGTGCCCGTCTAGCCAACACCCAAGGGAAAAAAGCCAAGCGGAAAGCTCGTGAACGCCAACTGGAGGAGGCACGACGGTTAGCCGTTCTTCAGAAGAAACGTGAACTGAAGGCGGCTGGTATAATGTTCGTTCATTTATCCTTGGTATTCGTGCAGGTTTACTCACATTGCTCTTATTACAGTATGCGACATAAAACTAAGCAAAAGGGAATGGATGTAAGTAGCTTTCTTGATTTCTTTTGGGTGCCTGTTCATAGCCCATCTCTCAGTACAATACAGATATTCCCTTTGAAAAGAAGCCTGCCCCTGGCTTCTATGATACCTCCGAAGAGCAAGCACGCATAACAAGTGCTCCTGTTGGCCAATCCCTCCGGCGCCTCGAGAACAAGCGAAAAACCGACGACGACGAGGCAGAACGCAGAAAACGTCAACGTCGTAACGCAGAAAACAAGGGTAACGAGCCTCACCAAACCAAGTTCATCGCAGCTCGTGATGCACAGATTCAGAAGCTGAAAGAAGCAGAGAGCATCGGTCGTCGACGAAAGTTGGTATTACCCGGGGCTCAGGTCGGTGAGACGGAGCTGGAGGACATTGTTAAAATAGGCCAGAGGGGCGAAAAGTCAAAGGCACTGGTCGCGGACGGTAGTGCGGCCACGTCCAAGTTGGTTGGTGAGTACGAAGGTCTAGAAGGCGCACGGATGGCGCGGACACCCCGCACGGCACCTCAACGTGAGTGCCTTTCGGTTTTCCCACGGTTCAAGTGTGTAAATTATGGCATGCACAGAGGACAATGTCTTGACCGAGGCCCGCAACTTGCGCAACATGACAATCGCCCAGACACCTCTGCTTGGCGACGAGAACACGCCTCTCCACGTTGGCCCCGGCGGCGGAACCGGCTTCGAGGGTGCTACACCCCGCCACCAAGTCGCCTTTACCCCTAACCCCCTCGCGACGCCCTTGCATGGTGGACCTGACGGCCTTGCAACCCCCCGCGGAGTCGGCGCAACTCCACTCCGTACGCCGATGCGTGATAACCTGAGTATCAACCCTGCTGCGGGTATGATGAGCGGTGGTGAGACGCCGCGTGAACAGCAACTGCGCCTCGACTCTGCGAAACGGGCCCTGAAGGCCGGGTTTATGAATCTCCCGAAACCGGAGAACAACTTTGAGCTGCTGGTGCCCGAGGACGAGGAGGAAGAAGAGACGGGTGGTCCGATGTTTGAGGAGGATGCGGCAGAGCGGGATGCGAGGCTGAAACGCATGCGCGAGGAAGAAGAGCGTCGGATCCTCGCGCGACGATCGAAACCTGTGCAACTCGGTTTACCTCGACCAGCGCGGGTCGACGTGGCCCAGCTCCTGCAGGACCTCAGTTTGGGCGATGATAATGACGACGATCTAGCGGGCGCGCGCAAGTTGATCAATGGCGAACTCGCGAGTCTAGTGCTCCACGACTCGATCGCGCACCCGCTCCCGGGCACTAACCTCCCTGGTGGCACCGAGTCGACATACGAAATGCCCGATGACGATGATCTCACCCAGGCCAAGTCTCAAATCCACCTCGAACTCGCGATGGCAATCGGTTTCCCTGACGCCAGCGAGACGCAACTCAAGGAAGGGTTGATCACGCTCTTGAACAATGAGGAGCAGGACGACTCGGTCTCTTGGGCACACGTCCGGCAACGGCTCGTATTCGACAAAAACAGCCGAACGTGGGTAGAGCCTGACACGCTCTCCCTGGACGAGCGCATAGCGGGCTACACGGTGCTCCTGGACGAATGCCGCGAGCAGATGGCCAAGGAGGCGAACAAGGCGGGCAAGATCGAGAAGAAGCTCGGCATCACGCTCGGCGGGTACCAAACGCGCAACAAGGTGCTCGCCAAGCGCATCACGGACGCCTTTGACGAGCTCGTGCGGAACAAGGTGGACTATGACAGTTTCTCGCGGCTGGCTGCCAACGAGAGCGTCGCTGGACCGCGGCGGGTGGAGACGCTCAAGGAAGAGGTGGAGGTTCTCCAGCGGAGGGAGCGGTTGTTGCAGGAACGATATGCAGAACTGGACCGGGACAGACGGGAGGCGGCGTCGAGGGTGGCGGCACTCGAGGAGAAGATCATGCTCGAGGCCGAGGCGCTCAACGAAGCTGCGCTTGCGGAGCTGGGAGAGTGATTGTTGGACTGCATGTTTCCTTGTTTATTCGCGTGCGTGTAGTTCCGTAGGCTCGGGCATCATAATACCGTCGTGACGTGATGGCACTTTGCATCAACGCTCGGACTCGTGACGTACGGGCGGAAATCCCAACCACAGTATTACTTATTCCCACCGGACAGCGATGGTAACGAGCAGCGCCGGATATGATCGATCTGATCACTGTTGCTCAGGTTATGATGGTGACTACCAATTTTCCCAACAGATTCCACGATGGGACATGAGTCGGTATGAACGAGCAGGCTGTATCAGGGATCAATCGTTCTTCCACCCCTTTCTCCTTGAGGTGAATCAGGCCAGCCAACTCGGGGCATTCGCCGCCGTCGTTGGGAGAAAAGACGGGGATGCATACGTGAAAGGGGGTTCCTGTTCCTTAATGACATCCAACGATGGCATTACTGACGGGCCGACTGGTCTGCCACGTTGCCTGATAACAAGGGTGCGTCCGGATGAGCGACAGATGCGACTAAATGATAACGGGTAGTGGACATGAACGTCGGAAAAAAAGCACCTGGGCAGGCAACCCCAGACTCGAGACGGGGAACGATCGATGGGGGACGCGGACAACGCCATGAAATATGTGCGTGATAGCGCCCCTCGCGAAACGGGGACTGGAATCTACTGCGCGAGATACACGGAAGGCGATGCCCGGACCTTCGGCGTGGGCGAGTCAGGCGGACAGGCTCCGCGGTGGAGGCTATTCCTGCCAGGTGTCCGAGCTTCGAGGGCGGATGCGATCATATCTCGCCCGTCGCCCACCACAACTTGCGGTGACAAGTCAGGCAAGGGAACTGCCTCGGTCCTCGGGCAGATGTCGGCGAATTGAAAAGGACGTTTGATTGAGATCAGGCTGGCTATGCAAGCTGAGTCGGGCGGCGTTCGAGGGAGATCTGCAAGGCTGGAGTGCCCCGCGGTTGGCATGGACGAACGTGTCCGAGAAGGCAAAGTAGGACAACGGCGAGAGCACGAGTGACGGTCGGAAGGCCGGCGGATAAGCGCTGGCGGTCCGGTCTTGTTCCACACGCCCCGCCCCGTCGTGTCCTCCAGTGACCATGCCGTCTCGTCCACGACGCCTCCTCCTCGCCCTCCTCGCCCTCCCCGTCCTCTTCCTCTTTCTTCTCTACTTCTATGCCCGTTCCTCCGATGTTTTCGCCGTCAGCACCCCCGACGAGATCTTTGGCCTCCTCCATTTTGTGACTTCCCCGGACGAAGCTGGCCGGGTGATCCGCGCCCCAGGGGACCCCCCCACCCCCAATGCCGATGGCGCCCCCGCGTTCGAAAACACGGCCCAGCTCGGGGACACCGTCCTGCCCGCAATGCCCGTCGACCTGACGTGGTACGCTCTCGGATCGATCGCCAAGTCCGGCGAGCACAAGCGTGTCGGACGCGGTCGGGTCGGTCTGGCCAGGGGTGGCTGGGACGAACGGCTGCGCGTCTTGCGCGAAGCGTACCCCCTCGTCGTGTTCTCAAAGGTAACGTAGCAGCTTCGCTTCGCGCCGCTCGTGCTGTGGATCTCGCTGACGCGGGCACGCCGTCACCGCACTACCATCCACCAGTCGTATTGCCCGTGAGTCGACCTCGGCTGGTGGCGTTGCCGTGCGTTTGAGGGTTCACGCCTCTCCGCCAGGTATTCGAAGCGTGTCAAGAAGCTCCTGGAGACGTATGCGCTCTCCCCTGCGCCAAAGATCATCGAGGTCGATCTGCGAGGTGCATGCATTCTGCTCCGCGTGTTTCCGCTGACGATTGACGTGGCCCCGTAAGCGGACGCGTCTCACATCAAGACGCTTCTAGCGCGTCTGACGCACCACTCCACGTTCCCAAACGTTATCTTGCACGGTCGCTCATTGGGCGGCTCGGATGACCTTAGGCGGTTGCACGAAGAAGATCGGCTACGCCAGGTGCTAGAGACAGCCGGCGTAAAGGTGGGATGGATGGGAGAGGGCGGCGAAGGCGTCATCCTATAATTTATCACTCCACTTTTCGAGATCCGATCCAGCAAGCCAAGCAAATGTCACCAACGTGTTGATACGCGATTTATTTACCTTGAAACGTAAAGACAGGATGCCCGACTCTATTACCCTATGTCACCAAATGTGCTTCCCATCCCCTAGCTACTAGCTAGACGAGGCAATCGTGTTATCGTAGCAGAGCATATCTAACGAGGCCTTGCGCGCGTGAGGTATTAATTAGTGTAAAGCAGTATACGCAGCCGATAAAGGCTCTTCGAAATGGCTCCATAGTACTGGGGCAACGGGATCCCGTTTCCAGACTCGAGAGTCTACCCAAGTTCTAATCGGCTCTGCGTCGGTTATTGTTGCCCTTGGCCTTCCTTCTTTGGGGCTCGACGGTAGCACCGGCCTCCAGTGTTCTCCGGGCCAGCTCGCCGTTCTCGTGCAATGTCCGAATCTCATCCATGACCTGCGTGGGGTCGGACGCGTCCGTGCCCACAGGCTGTCCGCCGATCAACAGGATGGGCAGTGTGGGCACACGGGCAAGGCGGGTGAGCAGCGGTGCGAGCACGTCGGCGTCTTGGCGCTGGTCGACCTCGACGACGAGGGGTGCAGGGACGAGGTGCATGTTGGAGAGCATGTGGCGCACCTCGCGTGAATCGGATGAATGGAGCTGTCGAATGAAACCGGTCTCAGTTGTCTGCCCGAAATAGCAACAGGAACCACCAATGAAGGACAGGGAAAGAGAGACGGAAGAAAAAAAAAAAAGGGGGGGGAAGGGACGTGCCTTGGCGTAGAGCATGACAGGGAAGCGCGACCAGACCTGGTCGACGAGTTGGTCGAGCTCCTCCCTGGCGGAGTCACTCCGCGGGTCAAAGTCAAGCACCAGCTGAGGGTCAAGAGATGCGTCGGGATCGACAGTCGCGGGGAGGACGTTGTGTGGGAGGGCGGCGATGAAGGCGGAGAGCGCGGCAAGCTCTTCGGCGGACGTGAGGGCAAGCGGGTGGCGGGGTGGTGGCACAGGCCAGAGCTGATGCTGGACCTTGCGATGAGGCACTGCGGGTCGCTCGGCCGACGCGTCCTGGGCGTCCTCGTGGAGGTAGGGGCGTTCGCGGTCCTGGACATGGGTGAGGAGGGACTGGGAGAGGTCGATGGAGGGGTAGGCGATGAAGAGGAGGTAGCAGGTGAAGGAGATGAGGGCGAGGAGGGCGAGGAGGGCGGTGCGGTGGTTGAGCCTGTGCTTTCTCGGGGAGCCGATGCGGCTGAGGGGGAGGAGCATGGTGGTGGACTTGTCCATGGCCGAGAGAAGGACAGGCTTTAACGAGGGACGGGCTGAAGGAGTGCGGCGATGCATGAGGTGTTGGTTGCAATATAATATATAACGTTCTTGCCTGCCTACCGTGCGAAAACGGAACGAGTATCTTATCACGCTGGTCCCCGGTCATTCTTGACCGAGTCCCATATGTACACGGGCCCCTTCATGCCCACCCCCTCTCGTCCCTACACCCTCGCTCTGCTGCCCGTCCGAGATCACGCGGTCGATGCCAAGCACCGCCCGCGTGCGCCCGCCCCTCGTCCTTTCTCCATCGGAGGCGAAGCGAGCTCAAATTCGAGTCTCAGCCCGAAAGACAGGCTATAACGTTGCCCCCTTGTCCCTCCCCGTCCCCCATGCCGATTGGTGGACCAGTCGCCAAAAGGAGAAACAAGGACGCCACTCCCGGCTCGTCCGTCAAAAGCGTGGAAAGGCCACCGTCGTGTCTTGTCCCCCTGCTTTGGGCGACGCGCCCGAATCGGTCCAGCTGCCAAATTTGCACCGCGTTCAGCCGTGTGCGCCGACGCAATGTCGGAGGCACAAAGAGCACCCGATCATGCCCTTCGCATCCCCGGCTGTCATTCGAAAAGTGCCTGCTGGCAGGTGGAGCCTGTCAGCGACACCAGGTAAACGCTGCAGTTAGGCCCAGTTGCACTGTATCTTGTGCCATACCCTGTACGTGGTCGCTCATATCATGGCATGTGATCAGTCAACTTCCATTGGAGCGCCAAATCTGAGCTCACGTCGAAACGGCTCAGTCTACGAGCCATCGGTGCAGTTGCAGTCTGCTTGCAGGTAGCGCGTGCACCGCATCGCCTGTACCTTTCGTCAATCATAAACGTCAGCCACCGCCAGAGCATAAAGCTAAGCGGAAGTCTGGATCCGGCAATGGACGATCCGTGTCAAATTACAGTCCGCGGCAGCCGTTTCGGAGGTGCTCGTAGAGGATAATAGACGAGACTAATCTGACCTGGTCCTCTCGCAATGGCGTGCAAATAATTGTTCTACGTTTCGGGTCACATTGGCTGACACCCCAAAAACGAAACAAAAGGAGAAATAGAATAAACACAATACGAAGATGCAAAAGTGTATAAAACGAAACCACCGTCGGGCCTCTACAACGGCGCCGCCCTGCCCCTCCCGATCCCAAACTCGTCCTCGTCTCTGTCTACATCCAGCCGGTCCGTCGACGTCGAGTTCGTCGGGCGCATCGGGCTTGCTCGCACAGACTTGGCGCGAACAGGTTCTTCGAGCACCGGTGGCAACAAGTGTTCCCGAAGGCGATTCGTCGCTTGTTGCTGGATCTATGGTAAAGGGTCGATCTGGGAATCACCCATCGGCAAAGCGCCACGTACCTCGCCCGCTACCGTTTTGGAAAGTTGAAGTAAAGGGCCCGTCAATCCAAGCTGGCTGATGGTGTACCTGTGGAATACGCACGTCCTGAGGACCCCAGTATCAGATGATCTTTGTCGTACTTACGCAGCAGTGACCATCATGATGAGCAACACAAAGTAGAGCGGGTTGAACAGCACCAGCATGGCCTCATTCCATCCAAGCACGACTAGCGCCCCGTATATCCAGTAGGGTACCTGTGCAATGGACGACACGGTGCTTCGCTTCGCTTCCACAAAGTACGCGTCTGCGTCCCGCCTGAAACGCGCGGAGAGATCAATAAATTTGGATTCTGAGAAGATGACCAGCGACGAAGCAAAATCAAAGTCTTCCTCGGCAGTAAGCGTACCACTGGGGGGTGACGGAGGAAGGGTATATTGGAGCGACGGATCGACGGGCTCAATCTTTGAGAAGAGTGGAATCAGCGACAGAGTCTGCGTATCTTCATTAATCTCAGTTCCAGTGCGCATAGAGAGTACCATACTTCGTCTTTTGCCTTGCGGAAGGCACCCTCGATATCGTCCTCAGGCTTCCACACTCGAGGCACGCCCTGTTCGTCATATCGGAAACGTTCTTCAAAGTGCATCCGAAGTTTGCCAAGGACCGCGGTATCCGCCGTCAGTTCGTCGATCTTGGCACGCAGAGCAAGCCAAGCACGTATGCGGAGCGACGACAGCGCATTCGCATTCTCTTCTTCCGTGCAGTTGAATGCTACAAGATACGCGTGACGCAAAGGTGACGAGGCAAATAGAAGAGATCTCACCCTTGGCCTTCTTTAGGTACGACGATTCGGCCCTCTCCAACAATTGCTTGAATGCCCCCAAAACCTTGTCCCACATGTCGGGAGTGGCCTTGTTCAGAGCAACGTCCACAGGCTCCGAGACTTGTTTCTTGAAGTTCCTCTGTGTAACGGTCAATATCATTCCATGTCTCATCGTCACAAATTCTCACTTCGATCAGGTTGACCGTCTTTTTTGTCTCATCCTTCCTGAAGACCTCGGCAACGTTGGCGATCTCCTCTCTCAGTAAACCTAGCTCTTCTTCCCAGCTCCATTCTTGTTCCTCGATGCAGGCTTCCTTGCCGCCCGCCTGGAATTGCGTTTCACACGCGCTCGTAGCTTTGCTTACAACATCCGCGAAGCTGTACTCCGTACCGTCACCACTCAGGGTACCGTGCAGTGCAGACTTGAAGGCCGACAGGCAGGACTTGTGCAGGTTCTTGAGTTGGCCGAGGAAAAGAGGACTGAGAGTGGACGTGATCACGGCGTGTAGGTCGAGGCGTTTCCGGGTGTAGACACCTTGGTGGTAACGCGAGGCATCACGGTCGTAACGCGCTGTGTAAAGTCGCGGTTAGTTCAGAAGGCTGGTGGTGGACGTCGACAAAAAAACATACCGAGCGTTCGGTCTCTCCAACTTGTCATCAACGCACCAAGTCCTTCAACGACCCTTCCGGACTCGATCGGGTGTTTCTGGGATTTTGCCTGTTCGTTGAACTCGCCGAGGACGGCAGTCGCGATCTCATCGCAACGGAATTGCGCCAAGAGCTCCTGTTGAGTAGGCAGGTCTAAGTCTTTGTTCGTCTGGACTTGTTCCTAACGTGCGACGGCGTTGGTAAAGGCTGTTGCTTAACGCGTGATGCACATACCCATATGTTTTCCATGTAAACGGCGACACCGTCAGCCGGTATTCTCTTGTGGTAAACATCCTTGAAGACATAACCCTCGTGCCCCTTGGCCGTGAAACGCTCTCTTAGTTGTGCTACTTCGGCCTCGAATTTCTCGGACGCGAGGATCTTGTGTGGAAGCGCGGTGAACGCCAAATCAAAGTAATCCGAGAGCTGCGCTTCTGCAAGCCCAGCTGGTTTAGACAACGAATCCCAGATCCGCATGAGATCAGCGGTGAGCGTGTTCTGAAGGTTGGATAGAGGGGTAACACCGAGGTGATCTCGAATGACAAAGAGAAGGAGGGTCCGTGATTGCGGGCCTTCCTGGGCCTTCTTCCCGAACAAACCGAGATTCACCTCGAAGACGGTCTTGAGCAGTCCCATGTTGGCGCCTTGGTAAAGACCGACTTGGTGCTCCCACAAGTTGATGATCAACACTTCCGAAGACGCAAGAGAGAAAAGGGCAGATTTCCGTTCAAAGTCCTACAATGATGTCAGTTGGCAGGGAGGAGCTGTAACTGATCGGTCGAACCTGGTCTTCTCCTCGTTCACGACCATCTGTGCCTTCCACATCCATGACCATGACACCCATTCCTTTTCCCCTGCACATCCATATGCCTATCGCGCACCGCAAGTTGGAAACGGGTGTTTGACACTGGTCCGGGAACAAACTCACCCTTTGTTGTTTGCTGCCGCTTCGTTTCGTCCATGACGTCAAACGTAGTTCCAAACAACCTATTTAGAAGAGTACCTGTGCAGTGCTATGAGTATGGGACGCAACACAACGCGCGCCGAGGAGGCAGAGATGGTGACCCACTCTTTCCGGTCGACTGAGAACCGAAGACGGCGACAATGTTGTAATTGAACCCGGCATCGCGGAGGCCCCAACGCTGGATCTGTGTGGACAGGTCCGGGCTACCAGACGGGTCAGATTAGACCGTCCAGAGCAAACAGAGACGAGCCGGGGGAATTGAGGATGCGTGAGGCATGGTAACCCGAGTCCAAGCATGTGTCTGTGAACCAACACTCACGTAAAATTCTTGTCGTCGTTGATTATTTGTATCCGTTCCGAAGGCCCTTCGAGGACGTGGCGGTTAAGCGTCGAGGTCGAGGCCGACAAGGCGGCCAACTCGAGTTTTGAATTCGACAGCGTGTCTGGTACGTTGCCATTCGGGAGCGAACCACCGTGGGTGGATTCCGGATTAGAGGGCGACATTGGATACACACAAAGAAGAGAGATGGTCGTCAAGGACCAAGGGAAGGATAAGATACTTGTTGGACTTGCTCGCAGCAGAGTGTCCAAGACAAACTACAAATAGACACGCGACAGTGGCCACCCAGTTCGGCTTTTTCCGATATCCGCAAGCACGCCTACTGTGTGCTAATTTACATGTTGCGTAGAGCCAGCGAGGCAGAGCACGCCGTAAGGTTTGTCTCTGCATACCAGTTTGCTTTGGTTGCGGATCAAGTTCCCATCGTTGCAGGGTGTCGAACAGCCTTGAAGCCAACATCTTATGCGATGCCCCTTTAGTACCACACGGCCCAGACCTACCGCCAACTTCGGTCCTCGGGTCAGTCAGGTTTCTGCTACAATCGGGTTTGCCAACGCCTTGCGTTTTCGAATTCTGCCGGCGACGAAATGAGACCGACAGTGGGCATTATGGAGGCAAGTGGAGTCCATGATGACACCGCCTCCGTTGATGGAGAACAGCCATTGCCAGAAAGACATCAGTTCCGTCGGTTAGACATTCGCGCCCGGCATCTTTATGACACAATAAAAGGGCGCGTTCTGCCTACACCCTTCTCAACAACCTTCACCACTGCACCTCCGTTCTCCAACCACTCCAACCATGTTCGTTGCCTGGATCTACAAGAAGTACAAGGCTAAGAAGGCCGCCAAGGAAGAGGAGAAGAATGCAGCCTCGGGTGCGTCCGACCCAGTTGCCCAGGAGGACGGCCAGAACCCCCAGTCTTCACAGAGTGAGCAGTCCAGGCTTTAGGTTTGTGCACCCTCGCCGTTTTGGTCGGTCGGTCGGTTGCTAACGAGGCCTTGCTCTTAGGTGGTTAGCCCACAATGTGCCTTTGCTGGTGGCGTTTGCTTTGCGTGCTAATCTACCATATGTAAGTGGACGGGCCACAGTCTGCTACGTTGCGCGTCGGTGACATGGTGCTGCAGTTCGTACCCGAGCCGACTAGTATGATATACCCATGCCTACCCTATGTGACGTATCCCCTTGATGTATGGAGTGGTGAATACATTGGATAGATGAGTGACTTGTTGTTCTCTAAGATGTCGGACGGAAGGAGCAATGGGGATGCCAATTTCCCCGGCGGATGCTTGAATGCAGCCAGAAAGAAGCCGTCGCTCGCCTCTCTCTCTTACCCCTACGCTCGTTGTCTGCCGTTCCTTTCGCGCCATGGCGTCCCCGGACGTCGTCGCGTCCGCCCTCCTTCTCCCCGTCCCCCTCCTTTCCCTTGTCCTCTGTTGCTTCTGTCGCAGATCTGCACCCGCAAAGCTCCCAGTGCTCCTTTTCTTGGCCATCGTAGCCGCCGTGGCCGGCGGGACCGCCTTGAGCGTCGCCTGTGGCGATCCCCTCCAAGTCATTGCAAGGGTCTTTGCCGCCCTCTTGCACGCCACTTGTAAGCACTGTCCTGCTTGCTCCTCCCAATTAACGGTCTCCCGCCCAGTGTCCGGTATCTCTATATGCACGATCGGCCCATCCTCCCAGAGGCCCGCTTTCCCCTCTCCCTTCCTTCGCTTTTTCCTCTCATTGGCCGCGCTCCTGGTAGCTTGTGGTACGTGGCCTCAAACTCCCTCGCTGGATCCCTGTCTCATGTCATCTTGCCAGAACTTATTTCTTCCCTCATTCCGGCCGGTCCTCTCCTCTTGCCAGCTGCACTCGGCCTTGCATCCCGTGGTATCCTGTTGACCCTCGCCATATCCACAGCAATCCTTCTGTGCCATCGACATGCGGCTTTTGCAACGCATGCGCAAGGCGAGAAGGGTCTCCCAACCGACGACGCGTTTGGAGAGACCCTTGGCCGGGTATCCTCTCCAACTCAGGCTACCTGGCCCTTCCCTGGTTCCATCGCACTGCAGGCCAAGTCGCAACATCCAAGCTCTCCCGCGGATCAATCAAAGCCGCTCGACCTTGCCCTTCCATCAATTTCTGTTCGTACACTCAACGTCAACGAAGATACGTGCAAGGTGGACAGGCGGAATTATATTCTCTTGCCGTTGGTCATTATGATTGCGCAACTGTTTGCCTCCCTCTCTGCCGGCCTCAACGTGGCTGCCAGCATCCTCACGGATGGTGGGGTCGGTTCCATCGATCACCTTCTGCCGCACGTCGTCCTCGCGTCTGCTGCCTGCACATTGCTGTGGTCCGTCACAGTCCTTGCCGTTATCCAGTGTAAGTAAACAGTTCCAAGCATTTTAAACTCGTATTCACGTTGTGTGGACAAGTACTTCCCGGTAACTTTCGGCCATGTTCTTCGGAGAAGCAGGTGGCGACAGGTTATGCACAGCGGCCGTTCGGAGGCGGTTGGAGCGGGAACCTCGCACCGCGGACCCCAAAGCCTTCCATCTCTCGTCGTGAATCCGATTCTCTGCTCGACTTTCTTTCTTTGCGAGATCCGTTCGCCAGCTCGCCGCCACCGCCACCGCCTCTCCCGCCCATCGGACTTGGCCTCGATGAGGTTGATGTAGGCTGGAACGGAAACAAGGAGATCAGCGTGCAATACCGTTTCCCTGCGCCACGTTCGATCGTCAAAGGAGGGCAGCGCAAAGGAAAGACAGATCGGAAGAAACGTCTGCTACATCAAGATTCCGCTCGTACGTTATTGCCCGTGCCAGAGACGCGCGGCACGGAGGCGGATGTTGACAAGGACAAGGGATTCGGGGACGAAGTGCGGCTTGCACAACTCTTGCTACAGTCCTTGAACGAGAGGCAGGACAGCGAAAGTCCGAACACCCCGTCGCCAGTGCCAACGGTGACACCTCCTCAGCCAGCCCACGTACAACAAACTTCCCGTTGGAGCACGGGTACGACCATCCAGTCTGTCATTTCTGCATCCGTAAGCAACAAGTCGGGCGCGTCGACGTATACGACGTGTGCCAGTGAGAAGGTTCCCGTGAGCAGGATCTCTATGAACACGATCGCTTCGGTTCTCGGTAGTCGCAAGAGTTCGGAGGCGAAGAGGAAGTCTGCCATGACTGCGTCCTCTTCCAAGGGTTAGGTGCCACATTGCTCGAGGTGGGATCGAGTATCGTTTATATCTTTGTGCATCTGATCACCCGCGCAGATTTCGTATAGCTCGCTGAGCCATCCTTGCCGTTGGTCTACAGACTCTCAAAAGTTCCGTACTCTGCCTTCAGAACCCACGTTTGTTTTCCAATCAAATGTCTACAATTCCAGGCACTCTGGCTCACTCGCAGCATCAAGTATCAGCTCTCTTTTCGCATATCGTTCTTTTCCCCTTTTGCCTCAGCCTTCAGCCAGCCCATTGATCACTCGCGCAATTAAGGTAGAAAATCCTACCGCTTACAGTCGTTTCTGTCGGATACACCTTTTTTTTTATTGTCTTCTGTTGCATGTAGTTGCCCTCCTGTCACTGTCGTTTTTCGCATTGTGTGTCGAAGTAAGGTACGGTTGTGTATTTCTTGTGTAGAACAGCCCTGTGTTGGCCTCCTTGGTGACGAGCGTGCGCGCGTGTGCATGTCATTCGCAAATTCTATGTTGGTTCAAGCGTTGGCTGTGTTGCCACCACCAACTCAGAACGGCCAGCCGAACCAAACGAAGATGGAACCCCGCCCTGCATGGATCAATTGGACGTCAGGTCCATCTTCGATAAAGTCACCATCTTTCATCCGGAGCAAACAAAGAGCTCCGCATGCTAGCATCACCTTTGCCCTTTCTTGCCCTCGTATCTTATCGTACCGTCATGGTTTTGGTCAATGATTTCCCCCCTTTGGGCTCGTTCAGGTTCATCTTCGTCATCAGGCCCAGCATGATCGATCGAGAGGCCTTCAAGCTTCGAAGATGGGGCACCGCCGTGGTTGGAGATCATGATATCATCGATTATCGAAGCAATCGAGCACCGTTGCGAAGACGACGACGATGGCGACCGTCTAGTCTGCGTCAACCCGTCTCTATAGTACAGCACTGGCATGAATGCAAGCCCCCGAAGGTCGTGATGTTCTTATCATCTACGACGGGAATTTGAACGCCGGCGAGCCTCGTGAAAAAGCGGTATTCACATTGAACTCCACCAGCATCATGATGCCATCCTCGCCGCCAAATGTCGTTTCGGGAAAACAATCTCTTACTAAGGCCAAAACGACGACTCGAGCTTCGTTATTCAATACACGACGTCGGGAGAGAGTCGTTGAAATTGGGTCCAAAGAATATAAAGAAGCTCTTTGCTGACAGACGCTCTTTCGCGACGACCGCGCCCGGACAGCGCTAATAGTAATGCCTATGTATTCTGGACGATACCTCCCTTCCACCGGTTTCGAAGTTCAAGCTTCCCGCTTATAGCACTGCGACCTCGACTCGGATACTCGTCAAGGGAGGGCACTTTATGTGCAGTGTGCGGATTTGCGACGATGCCCTCAAGATTAAGGGAAACCTGGACAACACTGTATTGTTTGAGATCATTACTCCTGCTGCATCCTCAAAGAAAGTCACATTCAACGGGTGAATTATTAGAGCTCACAGCCACCAACCATGGCACTTTGGCGTCGTTGAAGCCTGCCTTGCTGCTTTTTGTTGCCTCTAGATCTCGAGTTGTTGACATGGGTAGGTGTTTCCAAACCTACCTCGCTCCACTTTTTTTTTAGCACACAGGCCTCGAAGAAAACGGCAGACTCACCCCGATGTATGATGACTCCCGTTGTCCTGTACGCAAGTGACTGCGTATATCACACTGACGGCACCCTTTGGCGTGCACACTTCACGTCCACCGGCTCCGAAACGGGGAGCTCGCTCAATGTGCAGAGAGTAGCCGACACATCATCACCCCACCGGACCTGAAGGTTACGAAGAGGACCGGATAACTGCGAGAAACGACTCTAAGGCTGCGAGGGAAATCTTGAGTTACTTGTTTATTGGGAGTTTGGGTACGGGGGTCAGCACGTGGAAGATGGCCGGGAGCTTGGGAGAAGAGTAAGTTCGTTCCACTCAATCGTCAACCCGAGAGTTTTCCGCGCCACCCGGCAGTACCGTAACAAAAATACACTCAACACGGGCGGAATGTACGGCGAGCACATGAATAAGTTCGGTGTTGTTTGCGGGTCTAGCATATCGTTCTTGATAGGATCCCAGTCATAGCCAGTGCGCATCTGCCCTGTTTCCCTGACGATGGCTCGCAAACAGATTTGCCTCTTAGTACCTAGGCTGGCGTTAACTTCTGCAGGTGAGGTCCAAAAATTTGATGCTTTCGGGAGCTACATACACATGACGCCGGTCGTGAATCAGCTCATTCCAGCTTGGACACCGAGATCGAACGCATGGGGCTCGGGTGCGATGGTAGTGGGGGAGTAATGTATGTTGCGTTGTTGTACACGACACGGGCAGGGGTTGACAAAAGGCAGAATCAGACTTGGCGTTTAGGGATACCATTTGTACCCTTGCTCGGGACTGACATGACAGTCATAAGGTCCCGTTGGATACAAGCATTGTTCTTGGTGGTGCAAGAGATAATGTTGTTGATTATACACATCAATTCAGCACCCTCACTCGGGTTTGGGTGGGAAAGCATAGATAATTGATGTGCTTGTCCTGCGAACATATCTACTTGAAGGCTAGGGAGGTGAATGTCAGTATTAGCTGGTAGATGGGATAATGCATGTGGTGACTTAGGTTATTTGTTTGCTCAAACTCAGTTATACTATATATATTGCAAACAACAATTTTACATATCAAGGGGAAGAGGGAGAAAAATGAAACTTCACTTGAGAATGAATCAATCCCCCCTGCCATATCAACTTCTTGCTAAAAAGAAGACTAATTAACCTCTATATCATCCTCAAGCCAAGGCTGGTTGAACTTGTCCTCCAGTGGTGCTCTGACAAAAGCTTCCAACTAGAAATTGAATCAGCATACATTCAACATGACATACAAAAGTCTGCATGCATTGTTTGTTAAACTCTGATGCAAGTCTGGACTCAGCTCTATCCATCCAGTGTTTGTTAACTTTAGAAAGTCAACACAAGTTGACCAGTAAACTGCAACATTCTTGACAACTTCAGGTCTTGGTCCTACAAAGAGAAGCTTCCAAGGAAGTGCTAACAGTTGGCTCCTTAAGGGCTCTGCAGCCTTGTTCATCTCCCCAAGAACCTTGACCATACTCTTGGCAGGTGACCTACATGCAGAGCTGACAGTGATTTGAAATGCAATAATGGCTGTGTCAAGGACAAGAATGCTGTCAATCCCTAGAAGATGGGCTGGTGCAATCCAGTAGTAAGGTGGGGAATACAACTTAAGTGAGTCTGTATTGTGAGGAGGGTAAGCTGTGTTTCCCTCCAACCAGATCACATGCTCTAAGTCCCCATCTTGCAGCCATCTACATCTCACCTTGCATCTTGCAAGAAAAAGTCTGTGGAAGATATATCCACATATGACACCACCTGCAGAGTGTGTGTCAGGATGTCCATTAAGTGCTAGGAAAAAGTCTTGCTGAATGGCGACAGATTGGTTTGCAAGTGCCTTGCTCAAGTAGGAACTGACAGCAAACGTGGCAATGCTGTATGAAGCAGTGAAGTGGCTCACTATGTTTTTCTTCAGCTTTAGCTTTGGTCTAAGAAAAAAGAAGCGAGATGGGAGGTCTTGGGTAATATCAAGGGCATGTCCTGATTGGAGAAACTTCCTGCAGTCCGCCACAACGCCAGGGGATTGATTGACATATATCTCCTCCACATCTTCTGGGTCTTCGTTGAGATATTGGAGAAGCATCCGAGGAACAGCACCAAATTTCTTCGTAAGCATCCTCATTCGTTGGACTTGTGAGGGACCAAAATCTTCCAGTAAGCTGTATGTCCAAACCTCTTCGGTTCTTGCCAGAGTGAAGAAAAGGCCACTTACCAGAGACGATACACTTCGTCCTCTGGCCAAATGTCCATGACATAAGGTTTAATCCCCTTCTGTTCGCTCCACTGCTGCCAGCGGGAAGCTACAGGTGATGTCATTTGGAAAACTCGAACTTTTAACGAGTGAAAAAAGATCGAGGGAGGGCCTCCTTGCAAAGCGTCGTTGGAATCAGAAAAAGCCCAGGTAAGATTTGGGGGTTTAAATGACACGGAGAAATCGTGGAAGGTAGCCGTAGCATTGTCGAAGAGTACATAGAGTGGCTCGGCCCCTAGATATTGGATGGCAACGGCACGACCCTGCCCGAGGCGCTCGACAAGTGCGTAGATGATGAAAAATGTTTTACCTGGAACAATGATGCATGAGTACTCGAAACGTACAGAAGACGTATGAAACGTACCAATTCCAGACTGGCCGGTGATAAAAGCCCCCCTTTTGTAACGGCTATATAACCTGCACTCATCGTCGCCTCCACCTGGCCCAGCTTGCAGATACTTCATCAAGGTGCGGTACTCGTCTCTGATGAGTATCTTGGGAGTTCGCAACATTTCCACGAAAAAGGACCGGAAGGCCTCGAAGTACACCCCAAGATTGATATACTCGAAGTCATCCTGCGGATGTTGTTCCACGACAGCGGTGGGCTTGCCCCAGACGAGCGCAGCGAATTGCTTGAGTTTTTCACGGATTTCCTCATCGATTACTGCTGGCATCGTTGATAGTGTCGGAGAGCAGAGTAGCCCCTCAGATCACAAAAACAAAAGTGTGATAAATACTGGCAGCTCTGCATCACTTCCAACTGTTTGTGTTTCGCCACTACTACGAAGTTCGTCCATGTACCCTCATCTCACACTAATCTTCGTTCGAGCCAGAGTGATCGCTTTATACCACTGTCGTATCCAGAATTACCTCGTTGAACCCTAAAGCAATATACAGTTTGCCGCCGGGCCGAGGGTAACCTGGGTTTGGATTTTTAGTCTGGGATGGGAGTTGCTGCTACTCCACTTTCAACCACTTCTATTATGAACGCGACACAATGCGACAAAGCTTGGCCACTCGACACAGCGAGATGAAGATTGCTGTAGATGCCCGAGCTGGCCCGAATAAATAGAACCTATCGTGAAGCTCAAAAACGCAAGCTGGGATGTCTTTTTGCTCCCCATTGGACTCGATGCTCGAGGACTCATTCTACCATTGCCTGGGCTCGTCCAGTGGTGTGGCCGACCCGTTGGAGAGCCCAGGTGCATTCTTGCCTCCTCGCCGATGGTTGATGTCCCCCACTATTTTTGTAGGCCCCTTTCGTCGACTAACCCAAAAGCTGACCACACAACGATGGTTTGCCCGCGGCCAGTGCCACGATACGATGACAAAGACGATGGAAAGGGTGATCCTATGGCATCACCCCAGCAACGGTGACAATGATGTGGCTCCTTCATAGCACATGCCACGGCGCCAACGATAGTGACGACGAAGTGTTCATAGCTAATTCTATGACACGACAGATGGCTCAGATGGCGACGCAAGATATACCAGCTTACGGGCCGTGGTATGTACACATTTTGTGTTGATAACGACTGGAAGCGCTCGAAGGCCAACTCCATAGTACCGCATAATGACGATAACGTGTCCATGGAAAAAAATGGATACCACAGTGCGACTGCGAAGACAATCAGACCACCAGTGTATGGTAATGCCATAGCATCATCATGTCCACGATGATGACAACAGTGACAACAGTTTCAGATCACCTTCTCTCGTGTTTTTGGCGCTTGCTTCGCACTTCCCCTTGCGGGTTGTGCTTTGTAGATAGAACTGATCATTGCTGTAGTATGTTCCTAAACTTGAAACCGGAGCCTTCACGGATGGTAACATCACACCAGGGGTGGAAGCGGAATCAATTTTATAAGGTTCAGCATCACCAGGCGTACTGCGGAATAGATATATAGTGACTGACATGTATCAGAATTGCTATGCGTTGCATCATGTAGCAGGCGGTAGTTCTCGACTTGACGCGCTCGGAGGACGACTCGGCCGCTTCTGACTGTATTATTATAATCCACGTCGAGCCCCAATCACCCGAAGTACCTTCGTTATACTACTACTACACCACAGTACTTGTGTAATAACTCATAACTCAATTACCAAAGCTCGCACCGGCAATTTTGCAACGCGCCGGGTTCAGTCTCCGTAACCCATAGTCATCGAGTCACTAGCCGAGGGATGCTGGCTTGGTGACTTGGTCGGTCAGGATGCCTGACACACATCCACCGCACGTCCTCGATCAGCCGACGTCAACATTTGCCAGTATGATAAGCATAGCTTGCCACACCATCCGGTTCGTGGAGGTTGACGTAGGCTGTGTCACTTCATATTGATTGGAATGCCAGAAAGAGCACTTCGAAATGATCTACTTGGCCCGCTCTAATGGCAGAGCCGGTATAAAGCAGCCTGGAAAATGGTGAGTGAGCGCTTCAACAACTGCACATCTATTTCCTGCCTTTCTTCACTCTTCTGTCACAGAAGGACATGCACTCATTGACCAAGACCACTGAAATCACGGGCGTTATCAGCCTTGACCCGGATGAAAAGGGTGTTCCCGATGATGTTGGGGATGCAGCGGAGCTTCATCCCGCAGAACGCACTGCTTTGCTTCGGAAAATAGACTGGCACATCCTGCCTCTTAGCACTTTGCTATTTTTTTCCTCGTTCCTGTGAGTTCTGCCAGTCAGTGACGCCCTTCGGAGACCTGACTGATTCTCTGCTCTCCAGGGATCGCTCCAACATAGGCAGGCATTACCTAACACACAGACAATGGATTGCTAACATCATGTCACCTTGCAGGGAACGCCAAAGTCGCGGGTATGTCGACTGACCTCAACCTCATTGGGCTCAGGTATAACATTGCTGCCGCTGTCTTTTTCGTATGAAGAAAGTCTCTTTCTTTGCATTTCCAAGGATTGCTCACGTTCCTTCAGCTTACGTACAGTTTTGCGGAAATTCCGTCGTGAGTCGAGCGACATAGCTTCATTCAAGTTCTATGAAGTAATATTCATGCAGAAATATATTCCTCAAACTCTTTCGACCTTCCAGGTGGAGTACGACAGCCATCCCCCTGACAGTCTGTTGCTTTCTAACCACATTACAGTACCTACGACCATGGTCGCATGGGGTTTAGTCATGACTCTTATGTGCCTCGTCAATACCTATCAGGGACTTCTTGCGTACGGGTTCCGATGATTTCTGGTTCACCATACCAATTTAGATTTCAATACTGTGCAGCACACGAGTTTTCCTTGGTCTCGCAGAAGGTGGATTATTCCCGGGGCTGAATTATTACATCTCCTTATGGTATCCGCGTGCGGATCGGGCGCTGCGCATTGGTATATTCTATTCCGCTGCAACTCTCTCGGGTGCTTTCGGTGGTGTTCTTGCGTCAGTGTTCTTCTTATTTTGTACGCCTTCAGCATCCCTCTCTCATACTTTACAAGGTATGCGATCGAAAAAATGGAAGGGTACGTGGCTCCCCGGACGAGATTCTTTTTTGTATGTCCCTGAGTTTATTTTCCACTCCCAGGATTGGCGGTCTTCATGGCTGGCAATGGATCGTAGGCGATTTTTGATACAAGTTGTAGCGAGATTTGCTTACTTGATGTTGGCTAGTTTTGTCTGGAAGGACTTGGTGAGTCTGCAGTCTACAATAGGATGCGAGTGATCGATTTTGCGTTTCCATAGCCACAATGGTAGTAGCTTTCAGTGCATTCTTCCTCATGGATGACGTGCGTTCCGAGCGCCTACCGGGCCGCATAAGATATTCATCTCCATACATTTACCAGTGCCCAGAAAAAGCCTCGTTTTTAACTGAAATTGAAAGGCACAATATCGTTGAGTTATTGAAAAATGATTCACAAAATCTCGCGACGCGCTATGACTTCAAATTCGTTCTCCAGGCTCTCAGGGACTACAAAACATATGTTCAAGGGGGCATTCTCCTTGGGTATGCGAATCGAGCTATCGTGCGGCTGGTGGCGCCACTGACAGTTTGCTAGGCTGGCAGTCCCTGTTTACGCTATCTCCCTTTTCACTCCCACAATCATTAATGAACTCGGATTCTCTGCTGCTGACGCCCAGTTACTTTCTGTCCCTCCTTTCGCTGCGGGCTGCATATGTACTATATTCGCTGGGATCTACTCTGACCTTCACGGGCTCCGTGGTCCATACGTTATCACTGGAGCATTTGTCTCCTTGATAGGGTACATTGTTCTGTACACACAAAGCAACCCTGGTGCATCGTATGCTGGAGCTGTCCTCGCAGCAGTGGGCGTATTTCCAGCTATTGCTGTTGCGCTCGCATGGGCTAGCTCAAATGCAGGGGGGGATATGAAGCGGGGCAGTGTTCTAGCTGTGACCATCGGCTTGGGAAGTCTGGGAGGGTGGGCCATAAATTCCTCTCCACCATAAACTTTACAAACTGACTGCCAATAGAGTTTGCTCGTCGTTTATCTACTTTGATCCTCCGCAATTCTATGTTGGCCATGGGACGATGATGGGCTTCTTGAGCCTTGCGTGCGTATCGTGCTTGCGACTGTTTCATTTGCTGACCAGCCGACAATCAGTATACTTTTGTCTGCACTTATGATGTGGGATTATAACAAGATCAACAAGCAGAAAGAGGAGTTGTGTCGGAGGCATGGAATCACCGGGGACGAAACGAATGAATTTCAAGACATGGGGGACGATAGCCCTCTGTTCCGATACGTCTTGTAGTTCATTTCTTTCATTTAGGCACCCTTGAGCTGTCTTAATTAGCCTCGACTCGTTCAATTTTGTAGGAATAAATTGTAAAACTCATTTGTCGGCGGTTCGAGCACGGAGCTCAGCACGTGGAAGGTGGTCGGGAACTTGGGGCGGAGGCGAGAGTAGGCTTGTTCGGCTTGATTGATAGGGACTGGCACAGGTATGCTAGCGAGCTGGATAGTGCGCGCCCGTGGCTACACATTTCCGTGAGTACCACTAGGCGAAGGAGGGGGCAGCGAAGCAGTAGGGTGGCACAACGATGCTGCTGTTGTTATGCTGTGACTTTGTCGTGTCACCGAGCCATCGGTGTTGCCCGTCGATTCGGACGTGTCCGTTGCGTCGAGGCTCGTGTGGTCAGTGGTTCTTGCGCAGTGTGCGTGACGAGCCATGCGCCGTTATCATATCTGAACAGAACCGAGTCGCTGAGATTGCCTGTTGATACGTCGGTGCCACCGCGTCGAAGTCGTTTATTGAAGTCCACACGGGTCAACGTGATAGCGCACCGTTGTTGTACATGCGTGACAAGTCCGCACGTCGCATAGAACATGTTGTCAGTCATACGGTTGTCGTGTCGTATTGTCACCCGTTGTGGAGTTGTCGGGGTTGTCCGCTGACGTTTATAATTGCAACTGAGTACGAGTCGAGAGGGAAAGAATAACGGAGAGCAAAGATAAGCCGAGTTTTCATATTACTTACTTAATAGGAATGAATTGGTAAACAATGTGACGTACCTGTGTGTTTTTCGGCACAATGCCAGTATTTGTTCCAGTGCACGGTTAGATTGTTCAAGACACGGGTTTGATATGCTGTCACTGGACTCACTGCCGTGTTGTCGTTGTCAGATCGGATGCTTCTACACGGTCAGGGCATGATAAAAACGTGCCGAAGAAGCTGCAGGAGTTGTAATAGCGTGAACACAAAAGGTCAGAGTGAAGGGAGAAGCAAGATTCACTCCAAGCAGCTTGAGACTAGCTGGACGACCCGAAACACCACGCGACTGCCACAGGCCACGTCAAGGGCGCTGAAGAACGCCTCGGAAATACTAATAATAGATGCAACAATAAGAGGAACGTACCAGGTTAATGTAGAGGATTAGGAGGCTAAGAAGGTAAGCCAAAGGAGCCGAGAACCAGGGAGCGCGTTTGGAGCCACGTGATTCACGGTGGGAAATGAAGGCGGAAGGGTAGCGTAACAAGCAACGCACGCAGCGACTTGAAATGAGTTAGTATAAAGATGCTAACTGGCAAGCAAATGCATATCATCGGGACCCAAAATTTTCCTACATTACTAGGTTTATGTAGAACGTACTTTGTCACGGTGTGTGACCGACTGTGACCACACCCCAGAGCTGCGCTCCAACGATGCCAGCGGAGGCGGGGTGCAACACACCTCCCGATAATGGCACCACCATGGCAAAAATACATGCACTACAGGCAGGTGCACCTTATCCTGCCATGATTACGACCACGCGCACCTGCAGCCAGGGTGCTGCGGTGGCGCTAGGGGGCCAACCACGGCACTGCCACCCCGACGACAGTGCAAGTTGGCCCACTCCTAGTTGATATGGCGCCCTAGCTGCTACCACCGCCACAATGACAATTACTACAGCCACCTTGGCAACATCGTCAGCACTTCGGGGCCAACAGTACTACGCTACAACAATGATAACAAGGCCGCAGGGTGGCTAACTCCACACGACGATGATAATCACAACAGCGGTGGCATGGCGCAACAAGGTGTGGCCACCTCACCGCACAGCCACAACTTTGATACGACACCTACGACGATGCCAACGTAGTGTAGTTCAACATACATGCCATTAGATGTAGCTTTGGTGTGATATTTTATTACCCCATCTAATGGCATTAGACGGAGCAAGACCTTAGTGCGTTCGGATCCCGCAGGTTCAATATCCGTGCTCTTGCCCAATAGTGGCCAATTCAAATGGTACTAGTGGCTACTATGAAGTTCGTCTCCTCATACTACATAGTCCATGTGGTCACCTAATGCATGACGCATTTTGCTTTCATTTTCAGTGCGTCCCATAATGGAGTAATCTGGCATTTCCATGTCCACTATCTCAACCCCAGACACAGAAGCTACGTGAGCACCTATGGATGTTCGGCAGAGTTGACGATTCGAAATCGAAGTTCCGTCATGAAGTTGTGCCCGTTCCAAACGTTTTGTGCAGTGTTTGACCTGAAATCCAGCTCCGACATACAGACCATCTATCATGGGCTCTCGGACCGAGATTAACAGCCTCAGTGATATCCGAGTCACTTTATGACCGTGCCGAGACTAATCCATAATCTCACAGCCATTTGGAAATGACGCCGGTGAACATATCCAAGATCAAAGAAGACCTTATTTGTCTCTGTTGATATTGACCTGTACCTTGTGACGTAGCTCTCGTGCAAGAATGCTTCAGCAGAGCAGGATGTACTTGGATGTAATCTAGGCGGTTTGGAAGGATAGCGCAAGACGTTGGAGAGAATGTACGATGCCTCACCACGATGCCGTAGTTCTTGGCCCTGCCGAACTACGACGGCCTTCGTGGATTATGCTGGTCCTGAAATTCACTGGCCTCACTTGGAGGCATATTTAGCACTCTTTTGATCGGTGGCCAAAGATGCGAACATGTGCCTTGACGACACAACCTCTGGAAGTGACGTGTACAAAAGGTATGGCCGACGCTCAATGACTCCGCCACCGTCACAGTGTGCCGGGATTGGACCAAGCAGTGTCCTGTGTCTTGCGCTGCGGGGGTGAAACTTGGATGACCCTTGAATCAAGTAAGCCAGTCGGTCCTGAGTGACATAAAGTATCAGCATCATGAAGGCACAATTCAACTGATTCGAAGAATGTTGCCCGCTTGGCGAGGAAAGGTGGTGCGCAACGTCGATGTGGTATTAACGTACAGCCAGATATGTACCTGAGGGGGATGTAGTAAGGTGGCAAAGGGATCACTGATCTTGAAGCACCGCATGATCCGGCGTGGGCGGGGCGGGCACCCGCTCGGGCCACTTTCCCAACACGTAACCGTGGGGTTTTTAGTTGCCGACATGTTCCGCTGACTAAGTGAGAGTTAGTCCGGGTATTTCTCGGCCTCCCCAATGCCAGCGGTACTGACACCTTCCCCACCACTTCGTAATGCCATCCCGGTCCTTCCATTGCCCTCCCATGACCCTCACAAGCCTCCCCTTTGATCTCATCCATGAGCTCGCCGGCTATATCGACTCCAAAGCGGACATCCTCCGCCTTGCGCTGTCGGCTAGTCTCTCTCACATGCACATCGCATTCTACTGATGGTGTCCCCCCGCAGAATAAACACCTCTTCTTGGGCGTATGTTCTGCACTCTACTCAGATGTACAGCTGGTCAACATGGACCAATGTCTTTCCACATTGTCCATGCTCGATAAACGTCCAGATATCGCCCGCCATGTGCAGAAGCTCCTCGTCCGCTTTTCGACGGATCCCGGGGCACGTTCAACCGATTACAGCGCGTATATCGTTTCCTGCCTCGTGGAGCGCATTGCACGCTCACTGGATGCACTCCACACCTTCGTCTGGGACGCTGAAGAAGTTCCCCAACGTGACGATATGTGGTTTGCATTGCGAATGTCGTAAGAGAAGCCAGTCGTGCATGTGATCATAATCTCACCCAATCTATGTATCAGCTGTCCACGGCTTACGACCGTTGGCACCTCGTACGGTGCAGAACTTCCCGAAAGCTTTAGCAATGTTTGTCCCATCACACTTGGGTGGAAACTTCCGAAGCTGAATACACATTTAGTTTTTCCAATTCAAAAACCTCCGCGGTTTCAGCTTCAACGTGAAACGAGGCTTCTACGAGCACTTCGCAGACGCCGATCCGCAAGGTAAATTTATAAGTTTGTCCACGCAACCAGCACGGGTCTCACCGGAGACAGAGCTTCGCGCAGAGCCCCGACTATGGGATATGGTTATTCGCCGATCCCCGGATCTAGAAGAGCTGCATATAACTGGGGCGCCGTTCATTCCCGCGCAAGCCGTGCACCCCCTTTGTTACGCTCATTGGCCCAAGTTGCACACGCTTTCACTGGGGGACATTATACTTGATTGGGATCCTCGTCCTGGCGTCAAGCCTCCCTTTATCGCATTTCTTGAGGCGCACCCTCAACTGCGCTCGCTTCGGGTATCACGTGCATCACTCAGTCCTGCACTTTTGGCATCTCTCGATCCGGGATCGCTTCCGGAACTTACTCGCTTTAGCGGTGCCATTGAACATCTACAAGGACTAGCCTCTCTTCACCGCCAGATTACTAGTGTCGCACTTGATGAACCGTTGATTATTCGTGATCTTGCACCCTCGCTGCTAGCGAGTGTCCTCAGGGGCCTTAAGTCCCTAACCGAATTGCGTGTCTGCTTTGTCTTCCAGTCTGCCTTTGAGGGCGGGAGTTTGGTACGGTCCATTGCCCATGCGTGCCCTGGTCTCACCAAACTCGAGGTCGCGTGCACCCGCAAGTCGTCATTTACGATTGTATGTCTGTTTAGCCCTTTTCGTGTCTTGTGGCAACCCACCTGTGTTTGTAGGACACGCTTGCCAAAGCAGTTCGAACACTTCCCCGTTTGCAGCGTCTCCGGATAACGCTTGTTCGGTCTCAGCACGAAGATCCCCTTCCTGTCTGTGCCGCCACAATCGCACACGCACTCCCGCGTTTGCATGCTTTCTCGATAACATTCGTGCCGCCCGACTTTCCCCTCCCACTCCCCTTTGACTCGGAAATAGGTCGGACCATGGGTGATCCCGGGCACCCTTACGTCGAGACAGGGAATTATGTTGTCAAGACAGACGAACATGGATTACCTGCTTCTGTGGCATGTACGGAGCGTCGCAGCTCCCGCTCGCTGCTGTCCTCGCTGTCCTCGATACCCGTACCTTCAATGATACCCACCGTATCATTTAGCAACCCGTCGCGAATAGCGAACTCGCGGGTCAAGAAATATAATTACACACTTGACCTGCACCCCAAAATAAAAAAGCGGTGTGGGTTTGGGTTAGTCTTTGAGAGGAGTAATGCTGGCGAAGAGATGAGGGTACTTGTTGTACTTATGTCGCTGACGGGATTGGCGTTGTGGGGATTCTTCTCCTGACATGCATCTGCGTTAGTTTGTTGTATCGCATTTCCATCTATGTATCTATACCAGTACATACTGCATAATAGTATCTGTAGCGCCGTCGTTCACTCTCGTGATGTTCGGGACCCAGAGTCGCTCTCATCGGCCGTGAACCCATGCATAATCGACGAGGCTTTAGAGCGATCCATACGGTTTGTGTACAAACAAAAAAAGGAATTGTTTGTCGTCTGATCGCAATAGTGATCCATTTCAAACACTTTCCACGCTGGCGTCTGTCTACTCCTTGTCGTCCTCCGCCTACTCCCACACCAGACATGTTATATCCACTGTGACATCCATGGACAGCCTCCTCGCAATCGGCGTCGGGCTCGTGTTGCGTATCGTCGTCGATGCCGCCACGGACGACGACCGAGTCGGTGGTACGTTCCGCGTTCCACTGTCCTCTGCCTCATGCTCACTCACAGGGTGCCAGGCGTCCTCGTCGGGCTGTGGGAAGGCGTCGTTCTCAACCACTTCATGCGCCGAATGCCCCGTTCGTTTGATCCCTATCTCGGCTTCGGATTCCGCATCTTTGTCGACTTTCTCTTCACCCAGTCCCTCTCCCGCCTCGCTCTCGTCGCCCTGTGGGCGCTGGTAGGCATGCTCCTCGCAGACATTGCGCCCAACGTGTGGCGTGATTCGGGCCTGCGCCATCTCTACCGCCAGGTGCGCAAGGACGTGCGTCACGTCCAGCGTGCCGTCCCGCGGATTCGGATAAAAAACGATCTCCCGAGCGTCCGGCTCTTCGACCGACCGCGGTCGACGTCCGGGTCGACGTCGTCGATGCGGAGCGACCGTGCGGCGCCTTCACGCTCGCCCGCACCGTCGCCCGCGCCCACGCCGCGGCCTGCGCGCAGGCTGGGACGCAGTCCGCCAGGAACGTATCCCAACGTCTCGGGTTGGTCCGAGACGGGCACGGACGTCTCTAGCCTACGCGAAAACATTGTTTCCAATCTGGGACCCTCTCCTGCGCTGATACCCTCGCAAGAAATCGCAGCCCGCATGGATACCACGCACGTCGCAACCCCCCAGATGCACGTTACGACCGTCCAAGATACCACGATCACGATCACGCAAACCCAAAATGAGTCCGTATTACTGGAGACCAATACCGTTGTCGAGATGGCCACCGTTGCTGCTGCTGCTGCTGTTGCCGCAGCGGCACCGCTCGAGCCCATCGAGGACCCGTCGCGTCACGACCCACCTACGATACCCGATGATTGGGTAGACGTGAACCCCCCCGCACCTGCGCAGGCAAACGAGCCCATTGCTGCGTTTGAGCCTGATCCTGATTCGACTCCCGAGGTTCAGCCAGGCCCGTCAATCCTCACCCCATCCCGACCTGCGTCTATCCTTGAGCCACCTCCTGCGATTGACGTTCTACCTGACATTCCCGACGTGGACAAGGTGTCACGGCCGCCGGACCTGGTCCCCCTCCCCGAATCGCGCGCTGCCTCGGTAATCGGTGGCGTGTTTGACCAACCCGAACCCCGTGGTGCGGTACGCGACAGCTTCCGCTCGCGGTTCGACAAGGCAACTTCTGAGTTGGGCATGCCTCCTTCCAAGCCGCTTGCACGGATCGCCGTCGCGCGGTCAACGACGAAGCGCCAGACGACCTCTCGTGGTTGGTTCGGTTCGTCGTGGGTGGGCACCAAGCTCGCGAGTTCGACGGAGGCGGACACGCCCGATGTCCCTCCGAAAGTGTCTCGCGAGGAGCCGTCGAGCCAGGGCAAGGCCGACGAGGGCGGGTCTGGCCCGAGTTCTGAGCCACCGACGACGACTCCGGCGCAGGTCGATCCTCCTGCCAACATTTTGACACAGCCAGGCGATGCAACGCCGCTATTATTGGCGTCGGTGGAACCAAAGTCAGAGCGAACACAAGGGTCGGGGCCAGCGCAGGCTGCGACGGACAAGCTGGATCAGAAAATGGGTGACGAGGCTGGCGTCGACAGCAGTCCTGTGCCTCCGCCGGGTGAGGTAGACGCTGCAGGCCCGAGCAAGATGTCGTTGCTCGATCTGCCCTCTCCGACGCGTACGCCACCGCCGCCGTTCACCGAATTTGCGGGTGTGGGAGAGAGTGTTACGACAGGGGACGTGCCTGCGGCGTACGACCCTGTCACGCAGGACGAGGCGGAGGTAGAGCTGACCGAGGAACAAAAGGCGGTTGAGGAGAGACGGATCGCGTTCCTAGGGACCCAAGTCAAGGAGCTCGAGAAGACAAGCACCGATTTGCGAGGGCAGCTGGAGAAGGAGGACGATCCGGACGGTAGTCCTGCGAAAGCCCTCGAGTCAGATGCCGAGGACTCGGAGAAGACGCTGAGCGCGATCAAGGCGAGAATGGAAAAGAAGAAATTCTCTAGTGAGTTATCGGCTTTCTCGTTTGGGGACGGGCGATTGATGGATGGGTAGGATCGTTGTCGAGTTCATCGATACAGGAGGTCTCTTTGGCAAACAAGTCAGCGCTGGAAGCTCAATCCTTGATCACGGCGGCGATCATGAACACGTTGTTGGAGCGGGACGATGCAGAGCCCATAACCATTCAAGTCGTGATCAACAAACAGAAACCGCTAAAGGCAAAGGCAAAGGAGGCAAAGGAGGCAGTCACTGCTTTCTCAAAACGGTAATGCAGCCTCGGGTCTTACGACGACGAACGTCAGCTGACGAGATTGCAGACACAAGTTCACAACGCGGTCCGAGAGCGCGACACCGGGCATCGTCAACATCACGTTCTAAACATGTGGATACTTTTTCCGAATAGTACATCTCATCTTCATCTACGCACACGATGTTTTCGATAATGACTTATGGGTTAACTACTAGAGTGTGAACACCTGTCTGTAGTGTTATTTGTCCTGTTGCAGATGTCTTCTTGATGGTATGAGCCGAACTGCTTCGTATTTACGGATAGCTGTTTGTCTAAGAATCAGATTCAAGGGGTGTGATGGCTCCGCTCCAATGGGGAAAAGAATCGCGTCGCATCAGGTGCTCGGCCGGCTGAGAGCCACGGCGGCTAGTGCTTTACAGACCGCGTCCAGGCCTGCGCCGACGCTCCAATAGGCCACCTCCTCTGCAGACAGTCTACCGAGCACGTACGACGCGGCGTCGCCGTCGCGGCCGATGCCGATACGGAACCGATGAAAGTTGGGGTCTCCGAGGGCCGCGATGACGCTCCGCACGCCGTTGTGGCCGTTGGCCGAGCCGCCAAACTTGACGGAGAGGGTGTACGGTTTGTGCTGGAGCGAGTCGTGGAGGACGATCATGGCGCTTGGGGTGTGGCGCAGCGCTGCGGCGACGGCCGGGCCGGTGATGTTCATGAGGGGCTCTGTGGGCGGTTGAGTGTGGGAGGGGGACGTGGGGGAGGGGCGTACTGGGCTTGAAGAGGGCGAGGTCGACGGCGGCGTTGCCGAGGACGACACGGGCGCGCCCGCCGATGCCGTCGAGGGCCTTGTGGGGGGCGATGGGGATGGCGAGGCGCGCTGCGAGGGCATCGACGAGGAGGTGGCCGACGCTGGAGGGACACGGTGAGTGGCTAAATTTGGGGGACAAGGGCCGTACCTGTGGCGGGTGCTTGGGAAGGGCACGTTGCCGAGTCCGACCACAAGAAGAGCTGAGACGGTCATCGGGGCCCTCTTCTCCTCCGTGAGCACGTGACAGGTCCGATATAACGACCAGCTTGCTCTCCGACCGCACCATGTCGTCCACCACCACCACCACCGCGTCCAAACACCGCGTCCGCCACCGACGCCCCCCCTCCGACGCCCACGACGTCGCACTCCTCGACCCCGCGCGCTCGGCCAGGCATTCCCTCGGCGCACTCAGAGTCCTCCTGCTCTCCTACCTCGAAGACCTCGAGTCCCGCCTCTCCGCCCTCGACTCCCCTATCTCCGACATCCCCGCGGCACTCAAGATCAAGGGTGGCCACACCGTCGAGGATGCACGCGTCTGGGCCACGGACACCCTCGACATGCTGCGAAGCATCCGGTCCGACGTCTGCTCTCATCTTCCAGACCTCCCCGGCGTCACACACGTTCGTGCCCAGCTCTCCCACTCCTTGGCAGACATTTCCTCCCTTCCGGAAGACCTCTGCTCCCGCTTCTCCGACAAGCGTATCTCTACCCTATCGGCCCGGCTCCAGTCCCTTCAAGCTCATTTGAGGTCAGTAGACCTGCTTTCGAACGAGTCGCATCCCTTTCCGGGCAGCACACGTTTGTCGGGCCTTGTCGACGCGATCAGGTCCTCCGAGCTCGCTACCGAGTTGTCCGACGACGTCATCGAGGCTGGTGACATGGCCCGCGACATTGCCCGCGCCATCAAAGAGTCCCTCCAGGGCTCCAAACTCATTCGCTACATGGACTTGCCCCCACAGTGGCGCAACAACCGTTTCGTCTTGGGAGGATACCGGTATGTTACCCCACGCACGTTCCTCGTGTCGTCTTCACCCTAGTTCGCTTCAGCTTCATTCCGCTCGACAAGTGGCCGCTTATCGTCCTATCCGTGTTCGCGTGGCACAATGAGACACGTGCGCTCCACCCCTTTGCTGTCATCGCGCTCTATTGAAGATTCATGCCCAGTCAATATCCATACCCATTTCATTCCCCTCATCTTATGGCTTATCAACTGTATTCCCATGTATAGCTCACCTTCGCCCCAAGACATGCCAGAGACCGCATTCATTTCTTTTGCACTGCTCTGTTTGTTTACCAGCGTTTTATGGCATACCATGGCCGGATGTGCCCACCACGATGGCATGGATCTCTGCGCTAGAGTAGACTATGTTGGAATCGGATGGCAAGTGTATCGTTCGGTCTCACCGCACCAGCTTGACCCGGCTGCACAGGCTCATCAGCGCGAGCGTTGGCACCGTCGTGTACTACGGCTTCCAATGTCATCCAAACCTGGGCGCATTCTTCCTCGTCGGCTGCTTCCTCACCGGTGTAGCCGGAAATGTCTTTCCGTTCCTCAAATGGTTCAACGATACAGAACACAAGGTACGATTTCTCCACTGTTTCCGCATACAGTGCACCAACGATCACCTAGCTCGCTCGAGTGGGCGTCTTCCTCTGCATGGCCTTCACGTCTATTGCACCCCTCGCCGCGCTGGCATACCTCCACTCACTGCAGCAGACGATCGCCTTTATCAGCAAGTCCCTTTCCCTTTCTGTTTGTTGTCCGCCTGGTTGATCATTCTTCCCAACCCCACCAGACCCTGTTTGGCCATCTCTGATTTCCTATCTGATCGGCCTCCTGTTTTATGTCACACAGATACCGGAACGTTTCCTCTCTGAGCGTTACTCTCACTGGCTTGATTGGTGTGGCGGTGGCTCACATGCCATATGGCACGCCTTTATCGTGCTCGCTATAAGCCAGCACCGAGCCGCTATAGCATCGCTTCGGGAAGGGATTCCTTGTGCCTTCATCCCCTGATGACCGTACCTGCTGCCGCGCACAGGTAATGGCTTGATGATTTATTGTGCTATCTGCATAGAACCCATCAGCAGTAGAGTTTCACATGCTGATCATACCTGTGCCATCGACTCTCGTACCCTCCATTTACCGATACAGATCACTAGTGATATTGCAAGGATAGGCGTACAGGATGTGATTATAGTGGCAAAGAAGTGAAATGTGTCCAATCTATCAAATCAATTTCGCCTCGCGCTTGGCTTGTTGCACCTGACTCAACCGCTGGCTCCGGAGGGTCATGGTTGTGCCCTGAGCTGCCTTTTTCGTCGCGGGTGCAGGAGCCGCTGGGGTCATCGCCGACGACGACAGCGATATGCGCGTATCGTCCGAGGCAAATCCAGGAATGCGGATATTGTGGTTTCGTTCTGTCCCGATCGGTAATCCAGCTCTCGCCAACAGCAAAACCAAACCTACCGAGATGGAGCTGCAAATCCTTGACCTCGAGCGTGTCTCCTCCTCGATGCTTGGCCAGCCGACAACCAAAATTCGTCACGGAGTCGATGAACTCGTCTGCGACCTGCAACAACAACTGTGACCACTGTGTCAGTCCACGCCAGCGCCCAGCGAAACAGACGACACGCACGTCTTCAACCTCGGGTTCGATCCGCACGTTGGGGTCGATGCTCGTGACGAGGTCCTGTATCGACCGCCGCATGCTCTGATCGCCCGGCGTGTTCTTCCTCCGCGCCCGCCCGTCGTCGAGCGAGAGCGTCGTGACCTCGTCGCCCCGTGCGATCTGCGAGGGTGTCCCTGGCGCCGACGCCACCGTCAGCCCCACGCCCCCACCACCCTTCCGGCGCACGTACCTGACAGTCGGCCACCCGTGATGCCGCCCGTGAGCGTCGGGCGCCCCTGCTGCGCCGCGGCCCACGGCACCGGGCCAGGGTTGGTCGTGTTGAGCGTCTGGCTGATCGGGTAGCCATCGCCAGGCGTGGAGGTGAGCACCGGGGCAGGCGAGCCGCTCTTGAACGCGGACGTCGCCCCGCCGTTCGTCGGGGCGGGTGTGGCCGCCTTGCACCGCATCGGTCAGTCACACGGCGCGCGTCGGCAGCGGTGCGGACCGCACTCACCTTGGCACCTGGCGTCCCCGCGGTGGTCGTGGTCGTGGCAGGCTTGTATCGCTCCGCATACTCTTTCAGCTGGCGCACAGAGGGTCATGTCATCGGCTGCGCGCGAGATACACGTAACGCACGCACCTGCTGGATCTGTTGTGGATTGAGCTTCCCCTGGCGGGCGAGCTCGCCAAGCTGGCCCATGTTTTGGGCGAGGAGTTGGGCGATGCGCTCGCCGGTAATGGCCTCGCCGTTTTGGCTTTTGAAGGCATTTCCGAGGGCAGTGATGATGTTAGCTGGGTTTTGTGGAGTTGGCGTCGCCGGCGAGTCCGA
>JBBPKK010000119.1:0-51295 GCA_038089215.1 Tylopilus vinaceipallidus
TCAGCAGCAGCCTGCACTTCTGCCTTACCCAGCACCTGTGATTTGGAGGACAACCACAATACTGAGTCAAGATCAAAGAATAACAAGGTCAAGGAGCATCTAGAAAAAGCATCTATATGTTTATGTGCCATCTGTGCACCTTTAAGTTGTGCTGTGAGCTGCATGTTTCAGCATACTGTAGAGTATTGTTTATTGTAGTCACTTGAAAGATACAAGAACTCAACTCTGATAATTATTATAACTTATATGTCAGGTAAGAATGCACCTTCATCTGGTACTTGATAAAATCAGTGTAGTGAGGGGCATTGAAGCATCCAAATTGAGAATCCAAAGGTTCTCAAGGTTGCAGCCACATGAACATGGGCCATGAGGCTTTGTGTTACATTTTCTCTGCCTATTCTTCTTTCCTTTCTTCCCTCTACGCTTATATGTACATCTATCTGTCCTAGGGCTCATTATCACCCTCCTCAAAGCCCTATGGTATACCCTTATTCATATCTTCTGTCTAGTCCTCTCGCTTTTCCTTCTCTTCGCATGGCATCTCTGCTGTGCAGTTTCCTAGTTACCATTTTGTTCTATCAGAACGTTCTGATGCTGCGGACACTGCTCCGACAGTTCCTATTGTTTACGATGATTCTCCGCAGCATCTTCTTTTGTTACCTTGTCTCACACCAGCCCTAAACTACATGGGATGTATTTAAGGACTATGGATTAGCCTGGGGAATCCCCAGCTAAATCTGTGCAATCATACGTAGTGTCCTAGCATTCTTTGAGTGATTGGCCCGCAATCCCTCTTAGTATCCCTCTTGAGGCAAACGACGTTAGCTCTGTGTTAGTGAGCAACTTGTGAATGTGTAGACTTTGTATTGCTTCGCTTTGCAGCTTGCACTACATCGTACCTAGCATAACACTTTGTCTTACTGCTATTCACACAATCACACATGGGGAAGGAGGAATGTATTCCATCAGTGTTGTGGAATACAGGAAGTACTACATTATACATACAGTGACTCCAAAAACTAGCCCAATATCTGATTCCAATCTGGTGCATGAAGTGCACCACAATCACATGAACAAATTACACTTTGCTTTGGTGAGATGTATTTAAGTATGAATTCTTGGCTATGCCTTTACTCTATACATCACATGATTTCATTCAAATGTTGTCAAGATATAGCCATTACAAGATGAACACCTCATTGAGCCAGTTTATGTACTTTTGATTTGAAAGATATTATTAGTACTGGATATAGTCATCTTTTGCCTTGAGCACTGCCTGGACCCTCCTAGGCATGCTCTCAATCAATTTCCAACACTTTGCAACTGGTATCTTTTCCCACTCCTATTATGCAAGATATAATGTAGTGCAAGCATTTAAGCAAAGCAATATGGTGTCTTCATGCTCACAAGTTGCTTACTAACATAGAGCTAATGACATTTTCCTTGAAAGGAATACTAAGAGGGATTGTGGGCCAATCACTCAAAGGATGCTAGAACACTATGTATAATTGTGCAGATTTAGGTGGAGAGACTTCTAGCTAATCTGCTAGTCTATATACACCAAAATACTTTAGGACAGAATAGAGAAAGACAAAAAGAGAAATGCCATGAAGAAGCATCATAAGGAAAGAGACCATTGGGGTGGTGTCCACAGCATAGGAACATTCTAGAAAAGGCAAAGGTAATAACTAGGGAAGGACACAGCCCAGACACCATGTGATAAGCACAAAGAGATAGAGAGATAAGTATATGATGGAGATGATTGCAATCCATAGGGCTTTGAGGATGAAGAGGAGGAGTTCTAAGAGAGAGAGAGATGTACATACAAGCAAAGGGAAAAGAAAGGAAAGAAGAATAGGCAGAAAAAATGTAGCAACTCCACTTGAATTCTATCCCATAACTTCTCTATACTGAAGTGCAACCTATTACTAGTGTATAGCATGGCTCGGGCTACTCAATCAAAGGCTTATAATGAGTCAAGTAAGAGGGGAATGCCACAAGGACTTAACTGGGGTCCTTGGGTTGTATATTTAGACTATACAGTGACCTCAAAAACTCTTTTCATATTGACCTTAATGGTAGTGTAGGGAGCACACTGCAAAACAGTGTGGGAATTTCGCTTAGCTTTGGTGGAGACATAAATAGTACATACTCCTGGCTACATAATTGCCCCCCATATAATGTGATTTTATTGACAGGCTGTGAATATATGGCCAATTCTAATTAGCAATGTCATGGAAAGAGTTTTTGAGCTTTTAAATTGACAAGTATATTTAAATAATATTGGTACTTGGTATAGCCTCCTTTTGCTTTAAGCACTGCCTGAATCCTCCTAGGCATGCTTTTAGTCAACTTTTGAAATTCCTCAACTGGTATCTTGTTCCACTCTACTTGAACTCTTTCCCACAACTCATGAATTTTTTTAGGAGGATTTTCATATTCTCCTAGCCTCTTCTTCAGCCAAAACCAGAGATGTTCAAGGGGGTTCATGTCTGGAGACTGTGCAGGCCAAATCATAGTCCTAAATTCTTGCTCCTCTAGCCAATTCTTGACCTTTTTGCATGTATGCTTTGGGTCATTATCTTGCTGCAATATGATGTCAAGAGAATTGAAATCATAATATTCCAAAGTTTGATGGATTTCATCCTTCAAAATTTGGAGATAGAGGTTCCCATCCATCCTACCATTAATCTTGATAACAAAACCAACCCCTTCCTAAGTCATGCAGACCCATATCATCAAAGAATCTCCTTCAAATTTGAGAGTTCCATCTACTAACCTATCACTCAAACCCTCACCTGCCTTTTTCCAAGCCCATTTACATCCATCTGATCCTAGGTGATTGATCTTAGTCTCATCAGACCATATCACCTTTTTCCAGTCCTCCATAGTCCAATCCTTGTGAACATAGGCAAAATCCAAGCAAGCTTTGCAATGTCTAGCAGAGAGAAGGGGATGTTTGAACTTGACCACAGCTTTCATACCAGATTTCTTCAAGTGGGAATGAACTGTATTGGCAGAAAGAGGCTGGTTGGTGATATTGGTAAAGATTTTGGTGACTTGAACAGCATTTTCAGTCTTACCAGAAGTAATAAGATGCTGAGCATGATGGATATTGGTAGAAGAAAGCTTAGTATGACAACCTCCAATGGCCCTAGGAAGGCCAGAATGTTCTTTGGAGCAATGTTTAATTATAGTAGAAGAGCTAATACCAGTTTGCTTGGCAATGGCTTCTCTGGAATGGCCAGCATCAAGCAAAGAAAGGATAGTGCTTTGTTGAGTAAGAGAGAGAGATCTAACCATGATGGTGGTTGAAAATCAAGAAGTGTGGGAACTGTTTTAAACTCAGACATACTAATTGTGTGTATATCTTTGTTTGTACTAGAAAATAGTGGCTACTATTCAATGATTTGAATGAGATCCCAGTCATCAGTTAAAAAGCTCAAAAATTCCTTTCATGGCATTGCTGATTAGGATTGACCATATTATTACAGCCTGTCAATAAAATCACATGAATAGGGGAAATTATGTAGCTAGGAGTATGTACTATTTATGTCTCCACCAAAGCTAAGCAAAATTTTTACACTGTTTTGCAATGTGCCCCCTCCACTACCATCAAGGTCAATATAGAAAAAGTTTTTGAGGTCGCTGTATATACTTTACATTTTCTTTGTCTATTCTTCTCTCCTTTCCTTCCTCTCTGACTATATGTACATCTAGCTCTTGTCATATCCTGAAATCTACCAAGCATAACTCCAGCATTTCTGGTATCAACTCTGGCACCAACTCTGGATCAATCTCTTTCATTTCTGTATCTATGACACTTAGACTTGATGATAAGATTACTAACACCCTATGACTCTTCTTAACATCTCACCCCTTATGCTCCTCTCACATGTTTCACCCACTCCAAGGAACTCTGAGGAGATGTTGTAGGGAGCTGTGCTTTCCTATGGTTAAAAACCAGTATTTTCCCCACTATCTAGATTATCCTACAGGCTGTCCAGATGACCACATTCACACACACTCAATCTGGACCCACTGGACTCAATTTCCCATGCTACCAGACCTACTGCACATACCAGACCCTTGCAAACTGTGTCTGCCACCATCATTCCTCATGTTCATCCATCCATTCTGTCTTGCAGGTGAGTTTCTATATCTTTTATCTTTTATTCCTATTTGTTATTACTTCTTACTTGTACACCCAGATTGCACTGCACTCACCAGTATTACAGGACCTATACTGGACTCACTCAGACAGTACACACTTTTGCCCAGTTTCTTCATTTATTTGTTTGTACAGTTCTGGGAATGCCTGGACTATAAAGAGCTGTTGCTTACATATGATATATATCTTTCTGCTTCTCATCTGAACTGTCCCATTTATTTCTGCTGTTGCTATTGCCATTCTTGACCATCCCATTGGTCTATCATGCTCTTTACAACCTGGCCAGTCCTACATTCCACCTGGGAGTGTCTGGACCCACCATTTCTTGACCTACCACACTTGGGACAGTAGGCCCCAGTCTCTCCCACTGTATCCCTCTCCTTGCCCTCTCTGGGGACAAACCCATCACATCCCTTTCATCCTGTCTGCAGTCCACCTGCCACAAGAGCAGCTTGGATTATCATTCTTCAACATTATGCTCCATTTTAGATTAGACACCTCTGACATGTTTCACTCTGATGTGATACAGGTACACATCACTCCAATACCTGACATTCTAACATTCAACATTTGATATCTGGACTTACTAATACATTTCCTCCCATATATAAACCCTGTAGAATATGCCCTGTATTCCTCAGTTCAAATATCAATTTAACTTGATGTTCTCACTCTGCCTCCTGGTTGTTGTTGTATGACTTCATCTCCAACATCTGACCCTCTGTACATAAATCCAGGACCAAATCAAGCAAGGGTGTGCCACATAAGGTAAAGCCAAGTCCTGTCCAACCACCAACTCTGGAGTTCTGGAGTTGCACTCCTGCCATTCATCCCCAAGTTTAACAGCTACAAAGTCATCAAGAACTGGGTAGTACCATTCTTTTTGGGCCTGTGTGAGTGGTTTTTGGTGGATTTTGATGGGGTAGTCAATGTCCTTTGGGATATTGAGGCAAAATTTGATAAAGTCAACTGATTTGATTTTGCAGACAGAGAGGGCAAAGATGTCTGCAAATTTCCTAAGAAGGGTGTCTACCTGGGCATGTTCATGGTCTTGCAAGGGGCCAATTGTGATGAGGTCAAGGATCTTGTGGACTTGTGGGAGGTGGAATGGGCCTTTTTTGATAAGTCTAATGAAGAGCTCATTCTTTGTATCACTTGTGTGCAGGACAGGCACATCACATCAGTAGTTTAGGATGTATCTAATTTCATCTAATTTTGGATGCCAAGCATAATTAGCACAATTATCCAGTGAAATGGATTATTCAACCTGCTATTGAGCTCTGAGTACCCATTTTTCCCTCACCTATCACCTGCTTCATATCAGAACAGCTCCATCTCAATTTGCCTGACTACCAACACTGTTTCTATGTGCCAAATTCCTCAACACAACCTATGCAACTGAGTGATCTCTGCAGGTTAGGTAGTATGTAATATGCCAAAACCATCTGTGCAGTGTAATCAGGCATCACAACTCCACTCACTATGAACTAATTAGACACTTTGAACAAATTAGCTAGACCTGAGTCACTTTAAACATCCCCAGAATGGTTGCTAACTGTCTTATTCATCTTAGGGATCTCACCAGTCTCACAGTCTGCCATAAGATTAATAAGATTGAATTAGCAGCAAATTAGACAAAATTAGATCCACCTTAAATTACTGATGCACCATGAGAGGTTGTGCTTTTCAAGGGGCTGTTGTTGTGGACTGGCATTATGGCAGGCATGAGCATGTGGGACTGCAATGGTAGGAGGGAGGAGAGGTTAATCAGGTAGTGTGGGATGAAGTTGGGGATGACATCAGATAGTTTAGCTGTGTCAATTGTAATTGTGTCCATGTCATAGTTGTGGATGGCACAGAGTTGTTCAAGTAACAGCTTGCTGATGAGAGTGTGCCAGGAGCCACCACTAGGAAAAACCTCAAAGGTGGTTTGTATAGTGGTGTGGTTCCATTCAAATGCACCTGACCATAGGACCATGGCCTGTTGCCTGGCCTGAGCCCAGTGTGCCCCAACATGGCATTGCACTTCACAACATCCACTGGCTTGACGATCCATGTGTGCACCATGGCTGGGGCCTATGCTGATGACGATGCAGAGTGTTACGAGATGGAGCTCCCTGCCCTGCCTGTCAAGCTAGTGCTCAGACAGGCACACGATTGCATTGTCCACATCATTGCATGTGCACTCCACCAGGACGCCACCCAACTCCATGTCTGCCATGTCACGTGTGGCACTGGCTGGCTCGACTTTCACATCCTCATCATGCTTGACCTGTTACGCTAGGTACGATGTAGTGCAAGCTGCAAAGCGAAGCAATACGAAGTCTACACGTTCACAAGTTGCTCACTAACGCAGAGCTAACGTCGTTTGCCTCGAGAGGGATACTAAGAGGGATTGCGGGCCAATCACTCAAAGAATGCTAGGACACTACGTATGATTGCACAGATTTAGCTGGGGATTCCCCAGGCTAATCTGTAGTCCTTAAATACATCCTGTGTAGTTTAGGGCTGGTGTGAGATAAAGTAACAAAAGGGGATGCTGCGGAGAATCATCGTAAACAATAAGAACTGTCGGGGCAGTGTCCGCAGCATCAGAACGTTCTGATAGAACAAAACGGTAACTAGGAAACTGCACAGCAGAGATGCCATGCGATGAGAAGGAAAAGCGAGAGTGCCAGACAAAGAACATGGATAAGCGTATACCATAGGGCTTTGAGGAGGACAAGAATGAGCCCTAGGACAGACAGATGTACATATAAGCATAGAGGGAAGAAAGGAAAGAAGAATAAACGGAGAAAATGTAACATGACCTGGACCAGGTATTGGATGGTGTTGATGTCGACACACAAACACTGGTAGGTTGTCACAACCATGTTCCATGCACACATGCTGAGATGTTGGCACCCTGCAGCTCAACCTAGGTCCAGTTGTGGTCATGCTGTCCCATCTCACCCCTGACAACACACATGCATTCAAATCGCACATTTTCATACCCTACCATGGCCTCCTGGAGGATCACATCTGTGGGAATGCACACTTGCTCATGGTGCCTTACTATGTGTCGTTTCCCAAGAGTGGTATTAAACCAGGAGAAGAAGCATACATGGAACAAGTTGGCCCATGAGGAGGAGATCTCTGGATCACTTTAGAAGAGGATAGAGGAGTAATTTTGTTCAGAGGAAATGTGAGGCTGTTTGCCAGGGGCAAACTGATCATCTGACCTGATAGCTGGGCTGCTTAACAAGTATGTCATGGAAGTATGTGTGTAGGAAGCTGATGACCCACAAGACAGGCAAGGCAACAAGTTGTTGAACAGGCTTGTTGCACAGCAGGCAAGCCTAGTGGCTACTCACCAAGTGGTGTGCTGTGGAATGCTGCTACTGATGGTGGTTGTAGGAAGATAAGAGTCTATTAGAACTCAGATGACTGAGTTCAAATCTATATACCATACGAAGTATCACATGACTAGGATATCACTACTTGTATTAATGGTGATAGTAAACTACCTATGGGGAGTAGAGGTTGCATTCCAATATTAATGTACTAGCATCCATTCAGCACTCCCCCATGTTTTGCTACCAGTAAGGTGCAAGAACATAAATGTGGCACGAGTTTAATTGGCCTGAGGGGTGTCATAGAAGACAAGCCTGAGTTGGGTCCTGAACTTCTCATGTTTGACATAGCCTAAGTTCTTGGTGAACATATCAGCTGGATTTTTGGAGCCTTTGACAAAAGAGAGTTCAACAAGCTTATCATGGATGAAATCACAGATGGCATGCCAGTGAATATCAATGTGCTTGGAATGTTTCTCTGTTACAGGATTCAATGCCATGAATATGGAACCCTGGTTGTCTCCACATAGTGGTATTGGGTTTAGACTATAGCCAAGCTCCTCAAACAGAGAGTATAACCAGACAAGTTGCTTGGAGCAATCAGACAGCGATACATATTCAGCTTCAGTGGAGCTGAGCACTATTTGCTCCTGCTGGGTGGATTTCCAGCTGAAAGCACAGCTGGCCAGTTTGACAAACCAGCCAATCTGGGATCTCCTGGTGTTGGGATTGGAGCCCCAATCAGAATCAGCATGGCCAATGAGTCCTGCTTTGGAAGCATTATTGAATACAAGTGAATAATAGTGAGTTCCAATTGGATAGTGGCAGATATGCAGTGCCTTATCTAGGTGTTCCTTAGTAGGATTGGCTGATTGCTTCAACATTGCTGTCACAGCATAGGCTATATCTGGTCTGGTGCCTAGTGTGATGTACAGCAGTGAGCTGATCACCATCTGGTATTGAGACTGCAACTTGTGGTCAATAGGCCCTTTGTGAGAGATAGGGTAATAATACTGTGGCAAAGATGTGGGGGTGGATTTGGCATTGGTCATCCCACAGCGCTCTAGTACTTTCTCAAGATAGGAGCATTGATCAATTAAGATCGCTCGACCATTTCTTTGAATGTGCATATATAGGAATTCCTTGGCTGGGTCAAGATCTCTGCACTCCCACTTCTTCATAAAAAGACCTTTGATCCCATCAACAATGGCCTTGGTGGGACCACAGAAGAGGGTGTCATCTACATAGACAATGGCAACCACAATATTGGTGCCCTTCTTCTGGTAAAGGAAGATACCAGCATCAGACTTCAGACATTCAAATCTGAGATCACACATCGACTCATTCAGAGTCTCCCACCAGGCAAGTCCTGTTATGCAAGGTATGATGTAATGCAAGCTTCAAGGTGAAGCAGTATGAAGTCTCCATGTTCACAAGTTGCTCACTAACGTAGAGCTAATGATGTTTGCCTCAAGAGGAATACTAAGAGGGATTTTGGGCCAATCACTCAAAGAATGCTAAGCACTACATATGTATAATTGCACAGATTTAGCTGGGGATTCCCCAAGCTAAATTGTAGTCCTTATATACATCCTGTGTACTTTAGGGCTGGTATGGGAGTAAGAAAAGAAAGGAAGATGCTGCAGAGAAGCATCGTAAACAATAAGAACTGTCAGGGCAGTGTCTGCAGCATTAGGACATTCTAATGGAACTGAGTAGTAATTATGAAACAGCACAGCCAATGTGCCATGCGATGAGAAGGAAGAACCAGAGCAAAAGGCATAAAACATGGATAAGCACAAACCATAGGGCTTTGAAGCCAATGAGGATGAGCCCTAGGATGGATAAATGTATGTACAGTGAGCAACAAAACCGTTGCAATGCCTAACCTCAATCTGGTGTGCTTCACACACCACAATCACATGTGGGAATTTCACTTAGCACTGGTGATACCAAATATAGTAGTTACCCTTGGCTACAAATCATTCCCCTATGTCATGTGATTTAAATCACAGCCACATGAGATATACTCCAATTAATCAAGGGCACTCATTGCAATGGTTTTGTGGCTGACATCAAGGGTATCATAAATTAGTATGAAGTGTATCCTCCTTTGGCCTCAATCACCTCCTGAATCCTCCTGGGCATACTCTGAATCAATCTTTGACATTCCTCTATTCCAATCTTCTTCCACTCCACTTGAATGCACTCCCAAAGTTCCAATATTCCTTTGAGTGGCTCAGGATACTCTGCTAGCCTTTTTTTAAGAAAAAACCACAAATGTTCTATGGGCCTGAGGTCTGGAGATTGAGCAGGCCATGCCATGACCACAAAATCATGGTCAGAAAACCAATCCTTGGCCTTTTTGCTGGTGTGCTTGGGGTCATTATCCTGTTGAAAAATAACATCCTCTAGAAATTTGCCATTATAGTGAAGGGTTCCTTGAAGTTCATCCTCCAAAATCTTCACATAGAGGTCAGCATCCATCCTACCATCAATCTTGCAAGCCAATCCCACTCCTTCCCAAGTCATACAATCCCACATCATCAAAGAACCTCCTCCAAACTTTACTGTTCCTTCCACCAGCCTATCACTAAGGCCTTCTCCTGCCTTTTTCCACACCCATTTCCTACCATCTGACCCAATGCAATTGATTTTGGTCTCATCTGACCAAATAACTTGCTTCCAGTCCTCTACAGTCCAATGCTGATGGCTTTCAGCAAAATCTAATCTTGCCTGCCTATGATGTTTGGAAAGAAGAAGCCATTTTTGCTTGACTACAGCCTTCATTCCCACTTGTTTGAGATGATGGGACATGGTCTGGGAAGATATGGAATGGTTCTTGATGTTAGAGAGTGTATGGCTGACTTGGACAGCATTTTCAGCCTTCCCAGTTCCAATTAGATGAATAGCATGTTGCATGTCAGTGGGAGTAATGAGAGATGGATGTCCACCAGTAGCTTTAGGAAGGTTGGGAAGGTATTTGGAGTGGATTCTACTAATAGTAGAGTGATTAAAGCCAGTAGCATTTGAAATCTGGCAAGTAGATTGACCCAATTCCAGAAGAGAAGTGATATGGGTGATTTGCTCAGTAGAAAGGGATTTCATGATGGTGGTAGTGAAAAGAGAAGTGATATTTTGATTTGTTTGTATCATTGGAGTATTTATGTACATCACATGACCAATGTATTATGTAAAAACCTTTTAAAATATGTCAATTTCATATATTTCCATGTCAGCAACAAAACCATTGCAATGAGTACCCTTGATTAATTGGAGTATATCTCATGTGGCTGTGATTTAAATCACATGACATAAGGTAATGATTTGTAGCCAAGAGTGACTACTATATTTGGTATCGCCAAAGCTAAGCAAAATTCCCACATGTGATTGTGGTGCACTTTGTGCACCAGATTGAGGTTAGGCATTGCAATGGTTTTGTTGCTCACTGTATATAGTCTGAATATATGATCCAAGAACTCTGGTTAAGTCCTTGTGGCATTTCCTAAGTCCACAAACCTTTCCTCTTATAAGCCTAGTGTGGGAGTAGCCTGAGCCACACTATATGCTGGTCATAGGTTGCACTTCATCTGGTGGTACCTCAAAAGAAGACTTGCCAAATATGAAATTCCTCCCAAAGGTATTGAAGCACAACCTATTACCAGCGTATAGCGTGGCTCAGGCTACTCTCACACAGGCTTATAAAGAGTCAAGTAGTAGGGGGAATGCCACAAGGACTTAACTGAGGTCCTTGGGTCATCATATTCATACTATAATGTATATGCCATAAAGGTGTTTGTACATGTTGTGCATAGTGGTCTGTGCATATTTACTTATCTATGACATAGCATGAGAGAAAGAACTACATATGATGTCTTGTGGGAAACTGTGCCTGCATGAGCCAGTCTAGAGCACCATGAGGTGCGGCATTAGTGCCATGAGGCATGGCGATCAAAGATAAGCACCATGAGGCGTGGTGATTAAATACACGAGGCTGATAAGGGTCTAGCCTCTACCACATGTGTGCCTGACACCGGGCAGCTCGGATCCCTCTGTAGCCAGTCGTCACATGAACTAGTCATGTGCTAAGTCTCACGGTCATGTGCTCGTAAAGTAAAATATGTCTAAGTCCATCGAGTGTGATACTGGCAGCTTAGGGCAAATTGTAACATTACCCCCCACCTAAGAATCAGATTCCAGATGATTTCAGATAGGATCACAGTCAGTAAATACATTGTAGGGCTGAAAAAGGCCATGGAAACGATCAACATTGATAAAGTTAAGCTTCCTGAAAGCGTTCAGGTTCTTCCAATGGAAATCAGCTACTACATCCTTCACTGATCCGAGGTTATCAGCGGGTTCCCACGTCCAATCTTCTTTCCCATATCCAGACCAGTGGACAAGGTACTCCAGATGCCAACCCTTCATACGTGAGGCAACTACATACTTGACCTCAAATTCCTCAGAACCATCCTCTGTAATCTTAATAGGTCCAGGCTTGTATGTCAGTTGGCCATCAAGGTGCTCCTTATAGGGTTTAACACAGGAGACGTTCACAACCAGGTGAATTCTCATGCTGCATGGGAGTTGTAGTTTTACGACATTCTGGTCATTAGCTGCTTCTAGTATTTTATATGGGCCAAGCCATCGCTCAGTCAGCTTTTGGCTGATTCATATATCCCAGAGATTAAGGTTTTCGGTGCTTAACCACACCTTATCTCCCCTTTTGTATTCCAGCGCAGCAGACCACTTCTTGTCAGCTTGTGCTTTCATGGTTTTTCATCTGTTTTCTAAGTTTTCTCTGACCTGATCTAGGGTCAGCCTCATTCCATCAAGGAATTCCTGTGCTGCAGGTGCTTTCACTTTCATTGGCTCGATTCCCATCCATGGCTCATAGGAGCATGTGACTTGGAAGGGTGACTTCTTTGCGGAAGAAGACTGCCGATTGTTGTACATAAACTGAGCCAGGCTAAGCCACTCTGCCCATTGATCTTGTTTTTCCATGCAGTACAGCCATAAGTATTGCTGTAATTTGCAGTTTATTCTTTCTGTTTGTCCATCTGTTTGCAGATGGAAAGTGGTGCTTAAATTAAGGTGGATATGAAGAGATGCAGCTATATCTGCCATAACCTGCGAGGCAAACTGTGAGCCTCAATCCGAAATGATAGACATGGGAAGGCCATGATGCTTCCAGACATTGTCTCTGTATAGCTTTGCTGTCACCTTACTGGTTATGGTCTTATTAGTGGGGATGAAGCATGCTTCCTTAGAGAATCTATCAATGACCACTAGGATCATGTCATATCTGTTTGATAAGGGTAAGTCTGTTATGAAATCAGTGGAGATATCCTTCCATGGTCCCTCAGGTACCGGAAGGGGTATTAATTTACCAGGCACAGCCTGATTCGTCGGCTTCATCCAGTTGCATCTTTCACACTGGAAACAGTAGTTTTGGATCTGGGGGTGCATCCCTTCCCAGATATAGTAGCAGGAGATCAACTCCATGGTTTTTCCAGCTCCTCCATGCCCTGCTATGGTAGAGTTGTGATATAAGGTTATGATTCACTGTCAGATATCCCCTTTGGGCACAAATATCTTATCATCGTGGTAGAGGAAGCCTTCTTTCGCTTCTCCTCTTATCTCTGATTCTTTTATCAGTGATGTGGCATCTCGGATGCTTTTTAATATGTCCTCTTCTTCCAAGGTTATACTGGTGATCTCAGATCTCCTTATCCGCAAGTCCAGAATGACTGTTATCCCTTTGTTGTCATCCTCAATTCCAGCAGCATGGTCTTCCCTTCTCAAAAGGGCATCGGCCTTTCCCATGCTTACTCCTGGTTTTCTCACAAGTATGTAATTGAAGCGAGATAACCATTGTGCCCAACGTGCCTGTTGTCGGTTAAGGTCTTGGCTGGTCATAAAATATTGGAGATTCACATGATCGGTCCAAATTTCGAACTCATGCTTGGCTCCTTCTAAATAATGTCACCAGATTTCTAGTGCATGGATGATGGCCAGCATCTCTCTATCTGCGATGGAATAATTATGCTGCTCTTTTGTCATTTTATGGGAACTGAAGGCTACCAGGTGCCATTTCCCTTCTTTTTCCATAGATAATACTGCCCCTGTGGCAAATAATGATGCGTCACACTCTAGGCGGTATCTTGCATCGTATTCCAGGTATGCTAATATTGGTGCAGAGGTGAAAGCTTCCTTCATCCTATCAAAGGACCTCTGCTGCTCTGCTCTCCATTCCCACACTTTATTCTTTTTGGTGAGTTTGGTAAGGGGTCATGCGATTTCCAAGAACTTGTCAATGAATCGTCAGTAAAAGTTTGCCAACCCTAAGAAGCTCCTTACTCCTTTTACATTTGTGGGGATTGGCCAGTTGAGCACTCCTCTCTTTTTGGAGTCCAACATTTTGATTCCTTGGCTGGTTACGTCCATTTCCAGCATTTCGACTTGTTCTACCAAGAAGAAGCATTTTTCCAGTTTTATAAATAGGTTGGCATCCTTTAGCCATTGTAACACCTTTAAGACTACTTGGTCATGCAGCTTCTGATTGGTGCTTTTTGTAAATATGAGAATATCATCCATATATACGATTACAAAAGAGTCCATGTCCAACAGGGTATCATTCATCATGGCTTGGAAAGTGGCTGGTGAATTATTTAGTCTGAAGAACATTACCAGGGGTTCATAACTCCCATCTTTGGTCATGAATGCTGCCTTCCATTCATCGCCTTCTTTGATATGTACATTATTGTACCCCCATCGGAGATCCATTTTTGTAAATAGCTTTGCCCCTTTTAGTTTATCAATTAACTGAGATATTAATGGCAGGGGATAGCCATTTGGTATTGTCCAGCTGTTCAAGTAATGGTAATCCTGTCCCATTCTTTTTGTTCCTTTCTTTTTAGGTATGAAGAATACTGGAGATATTTGTGGAGATTTCAACGGCCGGATGTATCCCTTTTGGAGTTGTTCTATCACGAATGCCTTCACTTCTTCCTTTTCCTCCTGTGACATTGGGTATACTTTTGCCTTTTTGAATATAAACCCTTCCTTTAGGTCAATGCTATAATCCCATGGTCGTCTTTTGGGCATGTGTTCAGAGACCTTCTTGGTGAATAGATCAAGGTATTCACGATATTGTGTCGGGACAAGTTCTTCCGCCATCTTCTCTACCTTTTTAGGTGGTACAACCTCCATTTTCTTTATGTGATGGTACACATGCAGGGCGTTCTCTATTTCTTCTTCTTCTAGACATCTTAGCAGGACTGACCGATCAGATAAGAGATAGCAGGTTTGGGGGCATCTTGTTAGTTTCACCTCCCCTGTAACCCAATTTATTTTGGGGTTGTGCTTCTTTAGCCACATATATCCCAGAATCATTGGTACCTTTCCTAGATCCATTACTTCAGCTTCAAGTTTCTTACAATGTCCCTGGTAGTCAATGATCAACTCTGTTGTGTGAGTGATGTTCCCAGCGCTGTTCTTTGTTTCATCTACATTGAACACTGGGATAGGTCGATCTAATTTTTTCAGGGGTATCTTATTTTCGTGAGCCCATTGCTTGTCAACGAAGATTCCATTCGCTCCACTGTCTAGAAGTGCCTTTGCCCCTAGCATCCAGTATTTATCTGTGGATGGAGCCACTTTTACTTCTAACTTTATTTTGGATGTAGCCATGGAGTGGACTACTATCCTATCAGGGATTTCTTTTGTAACATTTTTTTTGTTTTTATTAGCCAAATTAAGCCTGAATTCCCGTTCGGCGTGCTCAGGCTCATCCCGAGTCGTGACTTCAGTGATATTGTCGAAATAAGTTACCAAGTCCAAGTCGGATAGTAATACATCAAAGTACGTATTTTTCTTTTCTTTTGTAATGTGTCCAAAATAGTCCTCGACACCATGACTACCCTGATTAGTCATGTGCCTTATTCTTTTCCCACCTTGGCTTTCTTTGCCTTGGCATTCAAGACATCTGTGAAGTAGGCTTTTGCCTCTTCAAAACCCATTTCATTTATGGATTTGGGCATTTCTCTAGCCTTCCCTTTGTGGCTAGTTCAGACATTATTGCTTTCCCTATCCGAATCGCTGTCATTGCCACTCTCCTTTTGAGCAGCTCAAGCCTTGCAAGATTTACCTTGTTTTGAGCAATCCTTTCGATGCCCTCCCCCAAGAAACTTGCATTCACTGCAAGGTTGCTTAGGTTTTTTGCAATCATGCACAAGGTGGTTGCCATTGCAGTTGAAACACTTACCCTTTCAGGCAGCATTGATGTCCATTGCATTCAGGTCATGCCAGTTGGATGGTCCAGCAGTTGTGTTGGTGCCCCATTTTTTGTTTGAGCTTCGGGCAAGCTCAAATTGTTCGAATGTGTTCCCAACATTTCATACTTGCCCAATCCAATCAGCAAGGTTGGTGGGGGCATCATCCCCATGGAAATTGAGGGAGATGTGGCGTACTATCTCCTCTCGGGCATTTTTTACTAAGAGGTGGATACCCATCACCTCGTCAATACCGGCATACCAGTACAGAGTTTTCCATTGCATGAGGTAGGCCTCTGTCTGCCTAGTTCCTTGTTTGAGGGTTTGGAGTTCCCTCAGAGCTCATCCCTGTCTTGTGGTGGACCTGAATCAGTGGGACAGTTCCCAGTCCAGGTCTTTGACAGTCCACCATTGGTTGTCTGTCAACTTTGTCTCGATGTGGAATCTGGCCCATTCACCAGCTCCATTCTTATCTCCTTCTTTTCCTGTGCTGATTTGAGACAAAATGGCAAGGGTGACTTCCTTCTTTGAGGCGAAGGTTTCCTGATTCATTTGCAGGTACACCTGCATCTTTACCCACCACTTGTTGAAGTGTGAGTAATCTCTGTTGAATGACCCTGGATCTGGGATCAGGTCAACCTTTTTTGTGACTTTGACCTCTGTACAAGGCCCTTGTGCTGCTATTTCGGCCACAGCGGCCTTTGCTTCTGCTGCTGTTGCCCTTGCTTCAGCAGCAGCCAGCTGAGTTTGTAGTCCTGCCAGCAGGACCTGCATGTCATGGATCTGCTGAGTGAAATCCATTCTTTTGGGCGAGGGGGGGATGGAGTCTGAAGAGTCCGAAATGATGAATTATTCTAAGTAGTACTATCTACTTCCTACTAAGAATCTTTGACCTTGGGTTGTACGGCTGATTGCACTTTTCTCTAAGCGACTTTCTTGGTTGCTCCCTTTGGAGTCTTCTTGGGGCACTGTAAGGTTTGGTGCGAGGTACGTAAAAGTGTTGAACTAGTTCCCCATTGGATCCTAGATCAAATCTTGCCTGTTTCTTTACCACAGGGGGGGTATATTCATAGTGGTGCTCCACAGGGAAGAAGGCCTGGGCGCCGGGGATGGGGTTTGGTTTGAGAAGAGCAAGATCTATCTCCTCTTCTTCAATTTTGACCGTTACTTGGTCGTTTGGGTTGAATTTGTATTCCGGTTTGTCTACCAGTTCAACCTTGACTCGTACTTGGATTTGACCAGCTTCCCAGTCAAGAACTTGGTTGGAGTGGGCAACTCCAAGTATCCTTTGTATACTAATAAAACAGGAGGGCTAGTCATGCTCAACCGTTTGGAGAATCAGGCCAATAGCCTTCCTGACTTCTTGTAATCAACAACTGGTGGGCACAAGACTGCTCTTGCACCAGTTGAAGATGGTACTACGTTCAACTAGAATAAATGTGCCTCACATGGACATGCCTTTCAACAATAGAAGAAGAAAGGGTTTTGCTGTAGTGTTTAAACCTTTAAAGCCTCTTGAGGCTATGGACTTCTCTGCGAATAGGTCGCTAAGAGACTATCCTCCTGTATAGGGAGTGACTACTTAAAAACAAAGGAGGGTGCCCAGAAAGTGAAAGTCCCGTTTAGCCTTGGGTCCGGCTTTGGTTTAGAAGTTAAGTACTTCCCGACTATGAGAGAGTAGAGTGAGAATTAGAAGTTAAGTCCTATGAAGCACAACCTATTACCAGCGTATAGCATGGCTCAGGCTACTCTCACACAGGCTTATAAAGAGTCAAGTAGTAGGGGAAATGCCACAAGGACTTAACTGAGCTCCTTGGATTGTCATATTCATACTATATATACCATAAGGGTGTTTGTACATGTTGTGCATAGTGGTCCATGCATATCTACTTATCTATGACATAGCATGAGAGAAAGAACTACATATGATGTCTTGTGGGAGACTGTGCCTGCATGAGGCAGTCTAGAGCACCATGAGGTGCAGCATTAGTGCCATGAGGCACGGCAATCAAAGATAAGCGCCATGAGGCACGGTAATTAAATACACAAGGCTGATAAGAGTCTAGCCCCTACCACATGCATGCCTGACACTGGGCAGCTCAGATCCCTCCATAGCTGGTCGTCACGTGAACTAATCATGTGCTAAGTCTCACGGTCACGTGCTCGTAAAGCAAAATATGTCTAAGTCCGTTGAGTGTGATACTGGCAGCTTAGGGCAAATTGTAACAGGTATAAAGGAGTTATGGAATAGAATTCAAGTGAAGTGGGAGAAGATACCAGTTGCAGAATGTCAGAAATTGATTGAAAGCATGCCTAGGAGGGTCCAGGCAGTGCTCAAGGCAAAAGGAGGCTATACCAAGTACTAATATGTAATATCATTCAGATCAAAAGTACATAAACCAGCCCAATGAGGTGCTCATTTTGTAATGGCTATATCTTAACAGCACATGAATGAAATAATGTGATGTATAGAGCAAGGTTATAGCCAAGGGTTTATACTACAATACATCCCACTAAAGCAAAGTGTAATTTGTTCATGTGATTGCAGTGCACTTCATGCACTGGATTGGGGTTAAACATTGGGCCAGTTTTTGGTGTCACTATACTTGGGGTCATTTCAAAAGATGCCTTTCTGGTTATAAAAGAGCACCTATAGGAGTTCATGAATTGTGGGATAGGATGATGATAGAGTGGGGGAAGATATCTGTGGAGGAGTGTCAGAAATGGATAGAAAGCATGCCTAGAAGGATTCAAGCAGTCATCAAGGCAAAGAGAGATCATACCAAGTACTAAATATCATTTCTTGTATAAAGTCAAAAAACTGTCCCAATGAGTTGTCATTTTAATATGGCTGCCATATTACCAAATAATTACCTAATCCTTATACCCAAGAACCAATAGAAAGCCAGGAATAGGCACTCCATTTCATACACTTACAGTTAGTGGTAATAATTAGAGACCATTGAGAACCATTGCATTTAGTGCAAAACATGCAAACATTGGGACAGTTTTTTGACCCACTGTAACTTGGACCACTGATACAGCCAACAGGCAAGGAAGGTAAATACATATCTCCAACCTTTTTCATGTTGTGGATCCTTATATTCTTTCCAGACTGCTTTTTGGCCTATATCCACCAGTCCAGAAGAGATGATCATAAATGAGTCAAATGTCAGTGGTCTGGAGGACTTTAAAATGCCACTCCATCAAGGATCATTGCTATGGACATTTGCTAGATCATCTATGGGAAGAGCTGGTATGATGTCCCCTTGACAGCACTTGAAAATGCCACACCATCAAGGATCATTTGCTGGGTCATCCAAGTACAGAGCTGGCACTGTGTTCCCTTGGCTGTTATTCACTGCAACACCCAATCTCAATGCCATCCAAAAGTCAAGAAAAACTTGTGGGATCTCTCACAGGTCTCATCTTATTGGTATAAAGGTTCTGGTATGTTCAGATCCCTTAGATTGATTATAGATTGATTAGTTCATAATATTTCCTGGCTGAATAGAATGATAGATCTACAATGCCACATGATTCATCCATCAAGCAGGAGGAGGCCCCAGATGCCATGCACATACCACATGTTTTAAATTCAGATTTCATGGAAGCTATGTATTGCAAAGGGAGTCCAGGTGGCTCTTCAGGAAATGGCAAGTTTAGCCTTCCAACTCCAAGGATCAGAGTGAGCTCCAGGAAGAAAAGGGCAGAGAATCAGATTGTTGAGGAGGAGAAAAGGGCAGAACTGAAAATGGAGTGCAAGTTTGACTTGGTAATTGCCCCTATAATGTTTCTGACCAGTGTATTAACCTATCTGATAATAGCACAAAGTGTGCCAAATCTTCAAAAAGAAGTTTGGCCTTATGCAAGATATTGACTTCATTATGGCTACAACTCCCACTCTTCAAGGATGATGTTCACACATATCAATTCAAAGACAATTGTGGTTCTAATGTCAATAACATTGTTTTCAACTTGTGTCACAATACAAAATCACTCTGGAATCGGACAGCAGTCAGCATTCTCCTTGAAGAGATCAAAAATAATTCTGTGGAGGAAGAATGGATGATCAAATGGTCAGACACCTATGTCCAGGGGCTTATCATCAATCAGTACCACCACCTTAGAATGGTTTGGCAAAATATCCAACCAAAGTTGTCAGATAAAGGGATCTTAGAGGAGCACCTTATGCTATGGAGAGAGGAGCTGTTGAAGATGACACAGCAAATGACTCACCACCATAATGTAAGCTCAGTTTTACCTTGCCTTGCAAATTCTAAACACACTGGCAGAAATACATTTGGAGGATAATAATTCTTGAACACATCATATTTCCCACCCTTCTCATTATACAATGTCTTCCATGGCCCTAGTAACACAGCTGCTGACTGTGCATTTGTTACATTAGCTCCTTACATGACATTTCAATCCCCCCTGTCCAATGTGTAGATTAACCCCAATTACAATTGTATGACACTTTTAGTCTCACTGTGATGCAGCCTATCCATACTTTGATGTAGCAGGTGATCACTCATTGGGCAGATGGTGGGAGATGAGTGGGCAGAGACATCATGTGACAAATATTGGTGCCCACAAAACATAAAGTAGAAATGAACATATACAGTAAAACTCAGTCTACACTTGGAATCAGCGAGTGTTTTCATATCTTGACTTATACTTGAACCTGTGTCCAACATGTAAGTATGGACAATACTCAAAGCACTGCACTGCCCACACATGAGATCCATATTTGAAGCTGTGTCACTTGTTTAGGTAGGTATTTCACTTGGAATTGAAACTGATGTTGAAGTACTAGAAACACATGCACATATACTTCAAGTGTCAACCAGCATTTAGGGATTGAACCCAACTCAAAATCAAGTCATATCCCATACAGTGAACTATGTTTCAAGTAAGACATTCACATTTTATCTTCCATTAACACCTGTCTTATACAGTATCTCTAGAAATTTGTGGTGTGTGGAGTCACTGGGAGTCTTTAGAACCAACTGTAGGGTTCCCCCCTAGGAAGTGTCACATAAGGGAAATATTAGGTAAAACAGGAAAAGGTCTTTCAGAGATCCCTTTCTTAGGTTACTAATAAAGTACAGGGCTCATAATTGTTGTTGGAATGATGCACAAGGAGATGAGAAAGAAGCTGAGTATGGTGCAGTTTATCAGGCAGACTTAGATAGATGAGATGGGGGAAACAGGGACATCTCTGTTCTCTGGGGGATACTAAGTCCTGTCCTATACACAGCAGCAAATTTGTTATACTACTAGTCACCCAAGTCATGGGGGGCAACCATCTCACATGTACCACCTTATGTAAGTGATCACGTGCTCGGTGTCGGCTTGAACGCCAACAGATCCTACTAGTAGGGTGTTGTTCCCCTCTCTCAACGCAGCGGCGGGTAGGCTGCAGCACACTGGGATATAGCCTCACACTTGAAGCAACGGCAGTAGGTGCTTGCTGAACCTTTCCTACTACTATCATCTTGCTTGAAACCTCGCCGCAGTCATGATAGTAGGTGACACAGAAACCAGTGAACCCCAGAATGCTTTGACATCCAGGTTCACGTCTACTGAGTGGACTGCCCTGCACGAGTTCCGAGTGAGCAATGTCTTCAGCTATGAGCCTTGCATTTCATTGACGATCACGCTTGCATAGTCAACGCTTCCTGAGTTATTTGCTGCTGCATTTCCAGACAACCCGGACGCCGGATCGACGCCGTACACAATGTGGGGCATCACGATCGATCCCGCCAATCCAAGAAACGCACGCGTCAGTGTTCTGCTCATGAAGTTCCTCAGAGCTAGGTATCGCCCAGTAACACGACTCGGAGTATTTGGTAACCATCACCGCGTCTCAGACACCTCAACCCCAAGGAAGCACAGGGGATGTTCGTAGATACCCTTCGCTGGAGGGATTCTTTCAACATTGCTGCAGCGATGGAGGAGTCGTTCCCGCAAGAAGTATTCGGCAAACTCGGAAAGGTTCATGGGAACGATAAGGAGGGCCATCCAGTCACGTACGTCCTCTGATGGAATTCCATTCGCGGCCGAGCAGGCGCGTGAGCAAGTTGGTCCTTCAGATATAATATCTATGGAGCAAATAAGGACCTCGACGCGGTGTTTAGTGATGTCCAACGCTTCTTGCGGTGAATGTTTCCGATCCTCACTTAGTATATCCGCTCATGCAAACCACAGATGGCGTGTGGCCTTCATGGAGAAGAGCATCGCACTGCTCGACTTTGAAACTGTTGACCGAATGGTTCAGATTCATGGTATGCTGTTTGACTTGATTGTTCCGTCCAAGTGGATCACATGCTCTCGCACGTTGAGATTACGAAGGCGTTGGTTTGTCTAGTCGCACGGAAAACTCGAAGAGGGCTGCGTCGGAAGCGTCCAAGATTTTCCAGGATCATTACCCTGAGTTCCTGGTCCGTTTTTTTTTTTTCTTCCTGATTCTCCTCTCCCCTACTGATCTGACTGGTATATCTTCAGTCCCGCAAATTCTTTGTCAATGTACCTGCCTTTCTCACTTGGATATTCTGGTTGTTCAAGCCATTTCTCTCCTCGGCTACTCTCGCGAAAATGGCGGTCGTGGGTTCCGGCCCTGACGCACTCGGCGCCGCCCTCTCTCCCGTGATTGATGAAGACCAACTCCCCAGGCAATATGGTGGAATGGCTGATGATTTTTAACCGCATCCACGGCATTGCTGATCCGTGCGCTACATCGAAAGTCGTTACCCTCTAACCCGAGGAACAAATGTACAGTGCGATATCGAATTTCCATGCACTTTCGGGATCACCCCAATGAATAGTACTTGTACAACATGCCCAAGATCAATGCGCTTGAATGAGGATTTCAGAGTAGAGAATGGTACTGTCGTCAATATGGGGGTACCTTTTGCTCCGTCATGGTAGACTGAAAGGACACTAAGTTTACTCTCCACCACCGACACTACTGCCACTGGCGACAGTGGCAGCATACTCTTGTTTCACTCCGTCCCAACCCTCAAACCAAGAAGGAGGTCGACTGCCAGGTGCCCAGCGTGTCCAACGTGGTGTAGTGACGTGCGACGAGCGTAGAGCAGGGTTGCTGAGGGATCAAACATGAGCAAGTAAAGTGGGACTATTGCAATGACATACTTTGCACGTAAAGTCGGTCCTAAGGCAAGGTGAGCAAAATTGCTGGGGAAGAGTGGGTTGCCTGGCACGCGGTCTCCGACGGGATCGTATGCACGCTCGCTCTCGTTGTCCCCCATTTCAGAAGGCGCTGCATGATAACTGAACTCACGGTACGAACTGTGAACCGATATAAACCGATCGAAAAGGAGAAGAAAGAATGACCCACCTAGACATGGGCCTCCCAATGCTGGAGATCGATCCATGGGAGCTTGTCCGAGACAGGCGGCGTGTGAGCGGTGGTAACGCAAAATCTGGACTGCGGGGTTCAACACTGTTTCTGCCGGATGCATTCATGCTCATCGCTGGGCTGGGCGGGTATGAAAATACATGTGGTGTGACTGCAGACGACACAGAGACCGGAGACGTGCAAAGACGAAGTCCGTGAATTTGCGCTTGAGAGACATCCTCCGACTTGATAGGATCCCCGTTTGTGACATTGGCACCCTCTTCTTCCTCATCCTCAACAATGTCCTGGAGTACCTGATCGACTTGCGACTTGGAAGTTGATGGAGAAAGACCAGCCGGGAGACTTGACGGCGGCGGGTTGTTCATCCCGAGAGCAGAAGGAGGATTCGAGGAGGAAGTAGCCAAGATGGGCTCAATCACCACCGACTGTTCGGGGGACGATGACAAAGCGGCCACGTCAGGCTCTTGTGGGAGAGAAACAGCAGGAGGGTTATCTGCATGGTCGACGAAAGGATCGGTGTCCAGGTCTTCCTGTTCCAATTCAGGTGGGACGCCGAGGGCACCTTTCAGGCGTTCCCATATCAGCTCCGAATGCGCAAGAACGCATTTCCGGGCCATTCGCACCCACGTAGCGTCGTTGGCAAAAGGGCGATCAACTTCGGTTAGCCATCGACGCAGGGTGTCGAATGTCCATTGGGCCGGGTCGACAGCGAACGGATCCTGCATCTCCTCACGCGATGCCCGCGTTGGGAAAGTCTGGGCCAAAAGTGAGAATAGTTTCTTCGTAGGCGGGACTGAGAGCAAATGGGCTGTCTCTGCGACGCGATCGATAAAGGGGAGGTAAACATCGATGGGGAGGAGAGTAAACGTCGCTGGTGCTGCTGCCATCAGATCGGGGTTGGAGGATTGCGAGGCGCCAGAGACATATCGAGGGACCGAGGACTGACGAGCGAGGTCGACCAGCTGCTCCGGTGTCAGATTGGGCTTTGAGAAGGCGGATCCACCGGAGGCGGAATGGCGACGGGCAAACTGAGGAGAACTCGGCCTGAGGCGAGGCGAGGAAGATGGGCTGGAACCTGTTCTAGACGCGTGGGACTGGGGGCCCGAGGTGGAGACCGGGCTGGGGGGCTGGGATGGAGAGACGGGAGAGAAGGAGGAGAAAGCAAAGCTGAGTCTGTTGTCTGCGGGGGCGGGACCGGCGGCGGTGGCGCCGCTGCGACGGAGAGACCTGCGAGAGAGGGTGGGGGAGGCCGGAGAGTCGGACGAGCTGGGCGGGGCGGTCGGAGAGACAGCGGCCGCGGGGTCGAGGACGCGGACGATGGTGAGGGTCGAGGAAGAAGATCTGTTTGGATCCTCGTTGACGGCCGCGTTTTTGGCGAGCGGGTCTGGCGCGCTCACCGATCCACGCCTCACCGAGAGTCTCCTCGACGACATGGTCAGAGTCTCATCGATCATGGCTGCATCGCTTTATACTCCGGGCGACTTCCTATTCCAGCCTACACAAAACGTACATGTAGTAATGAAAGGACTCCCCGAGCTCTTTTACCTCCAGTCTAGTCCCGGGCGCGTGTGGACCCGCAAGAAACCGTCTACGAAAGTGAGGCTGGCCGAACGTGATGTACAGAAAGACACCCGATGACCGAAGGACCCTGTCGTAGCAACAGGGTGAACCTCGTCGCCAACGGGGACACGAAGGGGATGAACTGCACCTGAGTACCTCGGACACTTCTGCAGTACAGTCCCTGACGATCTCTTCCGGAGGATCCTGCAGCGCTTTGAGTCAAGCATTCGACAACGTCGTTGGACGTGCACAGACCCAAACACTGGTGGACGAGGTCATCATCGCATCCATGGTTCCTTGGGGGTGTTGCTTGAAAACGAGCTGGAAGAAGTACAGGAAAACGCTACCTTTGTCGATCGCAACGTCGAAAGAAGCGTCTTCAAACGACAATGCGCGGACGTCCATCTTGTGCCCTGCGATGAGGTCATGGTCATGGCATCGAGGTCAACTCCAATACGCACATTCCATGTTTGGTCGCGATTGAGCATGACGTGCCCGCATCTGGTCGATGACGACTGCCGAATACTGTCGAGGGGTGAGAATACAGTCAAGCCTTGTTGGCGTCAAAGCCACCGACGTCGATGTTGACGATGTTTCTGTAGCCGTCGTCCCACATCTAACGAGCCCTGCGTGAGTGCCGCGAGCGGGCAGGTCATCACCCACGTCTTCTGAAAACTTGGAGTTTCCGCATCCAAGCATCAGTATCCTGGCCGTCTTATCAGGTATCCAGAGACGTATTTGGGCCGCGAGGTCGGCGTAGGATTTGAACCAGTCAAAGGAGGCGCCTGGGCCTTCTCTGTCGCCCGGCTGTCATGGTCAGTGCATGGATGCAACCATGAAGACACACCCGGCGTATCTCGAATCCCTGCGCGATGAGCCATCTGCACAGGAGAGCGCTGTGTAGACCCACCAGTACGCTTGCGTGCCATAGGCCTTGTTCGCGTGGGGAAGCGGTGGCATGAGGGTCGGGATGCAAATGTGGTCACACGCCTCTCACTCAGAACCGTCATGGCAAGCCCATCCGAACCCGCACGCGCTCTAGCACTGACCTGCTAGTCCCGCAGTCTGCCATCCCAGCCTACTCGGTCGGCGTCCTCTGCATCACCGGCGGGTTTACGGGCTATCTCAGGACCCGTTCTCTCCCCTCTCTCATCGCCGGAATTGGGTCAGTTCATGCTCTCGTGTGGGGACGTGACCGTTCACCGCTCGTGTCCAGTGTTGGTGCGCTCTACATCTGGAGTGCGGAGCAAATCAAGAGGGGCGCTCCCAATGGAATCGAGGGCGCTCTCGGTGGGCCTCTTCTACGTCTGCGTCCGTCGCACTGACCGTCTGCCGAAATAGGTGCCTCTGCCATATTGTTGATGTCGTCGCTTCCCCGCATCACCAAGGGGCCCGTTCCCATCGTGCTGGCTCTGACCAGCGCTGGTGCAGGCGCCTACTACGGAAAAACGCTGTACGACTTGCGAACTCATCCTGCCCACGCTTAAATGGAGTGCCGGGCTTCAGGGGCGCGTTGTATTACCATCTAGTTCTTTTCTGCCATCCCATGTCCCCCAAGTTGACTGTTAATCCTATCATGGTGGCAATCCAGCACGGGGAGTGCTCCCGCCAAACGTAAGGATGTACATCTCGGACAGCTCCCATGTGCCCGCGCACACGACCCAGTCCCTTCAAGTCCGTCCAAGATACGGGATGGTCCGCCGCCAGCAGGTGACCAAAAACGGGCTTCAAGGAACGGGAGGCGTGCGCTCAACGGCAGAGTTACGGAATGAGGATTTGTCCTGTATCGAGTCTGAATCGAGCACATTAGCCGGACATGGGCCACGGCGGAGACGCGGCAAGAAGGACGGTACCGTTGTTCGACTTGTACTCCATTATCGTCGAGGCAGGCAGATTGAGGACCACACGTATGGTATCCCTGTCCAGGGATGAATCGTCGTGGGTGACGTGTGATGACCTGGCCCGCACCTGATCTTTTCACGCACTTTCATGTCGGCCTCGACGCGATTCCAGACCGACACGATGTCCTCGCTCTGCCGGACGCTGATCGTGCAGCCACAAATTTCTGGCCAGTCCTCGCCGTGCTCGTCCTCGTCGGCATCACCGTCCCCGTCCGGCTTAAGAGGGCCCCGCCCGCAGTCGTCAAACATATCCCCTACGACGCCGCAGACGAGATCCTCCCATACGCGATCTGCGACGCCCTTTCGGAGACGGATGATCCATTTCCCACCGGCGCGGTTGAGAGGGTCTTCCCATACGGGGCGCCGCACGCCGGCGTGGAACAAGAGATAGTCGGTCGTGGGTACGAGCGCGGACGGCGGAGAGAGGTGGGTGTGGAGGGACCAGAAGGACTCGACCTGGTGGCAAGGATGAGGCGGGGGGGAGCGCGGGAGAGGAACACGGACCGAGGAGAAGGAGGCGACTTTTTTGATGCCCTCCTCGTAGTTGGCGATCTTGTTTCCCGGGGCGCGTTGCTGGCGGAACCAGAAGACCCAGCTGGAGATGGGTCGATCACAGGGGGCGAGCACGGCGACGGGAGAGGAGGACATACGTGTTCCGGAGGGGGTGCACGGTGCCCGAGGCGGGGGACGAGCGGGCGGTTCTGATGTGGGGCGGCTCGGGATCGCGGTGGCCGAGGGAGGTGGAGAAATGGCGGCTCGCGGGGAGGCGGGCCCGGGGCGGCTCGTTGGCCTGTGCGGGCTGCGGGCTCGGAAGGGGCGCCAGGCGGGAGTGATTCGAGAAATAGCCGGCCATCACTACAGCGGTCGAGGACAACTACTACGTTATGTAATCACAGGTCTGGGTTCAGATCCAAGTCCAGGTCAAAGACCGTCTGCGCCTGCGTCCGCACCTCGTGTCGGTACGGGTGGACCCCAGGTCGCTCCCGCGTCCCCTGCGTCGTCCTCGGCGACGGCCCTGTCGCTGCACGCCGTCAGGACACACCGCCGCCATCCCGCCACACGGGTGCTCACCTTTCACGCTGTGGCTCTCCCCGAGCCCGCCAAGCGGCTTTTCGACGCTCAGTCTCCCCCTCCGCATCTTCTCTTCGTTCGGGAACGGCGGGAAGAACAGCGGGACGGGCGCACCGTGCATCGCGTTCGGGTCATCCGGCATGTTCGGCGGCGCAGAGGTGAACGCGCTCAGCGATTGCGCGTACGCGAGCAATTCGGGGTAGGGTATCGCCGCTGCAGACCGTGTAGCCCCGCACACCCGCGTAGAAACACCTCTGCCCACCTTCCTTTGCTTTTCGTGTCCCGTCCATCCTCTCCTCGCCCTCCCTCACTACGTCCTCCAGCTCCCTCCTCCCTTGCTCGATGCGCTCGACGATCCACCGCCATTTGGCGTCCAGCTCGCCAATCTCCGCGACGAGCTCCTCGATCCGTTTCTGTCGCCTCTGGTGCGAGGCTGCCTCCGCCAGCGCGTGTGCGAGCGCTGCTTCCGCACCAAGGAAAGCCGAGACGGGCGGCGGGACGACGCTGGGCCTGGCATGTGGATGTGGCGAGGACAAGGACTGAAAGAGGCCGTTGGACAGCGCCGCGAGGGCCGTGAGGGGGCCTGTGAGTGTGTCCGTCATGGACATTGTGGAAAACAAACTTGATCAGCACAGCATGACTGTACGGTCTAGTCTACAAAACGAAGAGAATAGGTATCCCTGCGACTGTGTGGGGTAATAGTAGCTATGCGGGGTAATATCATGCACTGTCAGATACACTGCAAACCCTCCCTCATCGCGCCATTATCGCTTGCGTCTTCATGCCCGCCTCCGCGACCGCCTTTTCAAACGCCTTCAGGTGCTCGTCCACCACCACCCGTCCGTCCCTCCGTCCGATGCTCTCCGCCTCCCACTTTGCGATTTTCAGCCGACTCCTCTCCGCACCCTCCGTTTCTGTCTTCCACTTGGCAAGCTGGTTTTTCACGGAACGGATCTTGCGTCCTGCATCCGCGGTAGCTGCGCTGTTTACCTGTGATTGCTCAGATATGATCGTGAGCGAAGCGAGAAATGACGCCGTATGCGAGCGCATGTGAGTCATCGACGGGAGGGCGACATTCAGTGTAGATATCGATGACTCAGGCTGCTGGGCTGCCTTGTTCGGCGGTTTGGACGAAGATAGTGACGCCGAAGGCGGCGACGTGGATGTGGAAGCGAAAAATGCCTTTTGGGGAGACGAGGGGGCCGAAGGGGCATACACCGACTCTCCTTCCGCGGTCTCTTCCTCCGCGACAGGTTCCAGCCCAAATGGCTCCTGACGATGTCGCTCCAGCTCGTCTTCGGAGAGAGACACTTCGAGGGGGTCCAGATCACCAAGTACGTCCATCCCCCCCACTTCAGTGGCAATGCGCTTCAGGTCGCGGTCGTGCGAGATCAGCTCGCGCACTTGCCCCTCGCGGTCGCGCACGGCGTCGTTGAGCCCGCTGATCATCTTGGTGGTGACGTTTTCGAGGGTAGAGGTTCCATCAATGGCACGCAGATGGTCAAGGAACCTATCCGTGGACGCGAGGTTCTGCGCGAGCACCTCTATCGCATCCTGAGACAGCGCAGCATGCCGCATGGCAGCCGCGTCTTCGTCATCGCTTGCGTCGTCGACGTCGCTCTGGTCGCGAGTGCCACAGCCGTCATCCCGACCCTGCAACTCATCGTCCACATCGCTGCCATGCTCGGCTGCCAGGCTACCCCCCAGCGCACACTCGCCCAGCTCGGAGGCCAAACTGGCACCTCCATCGAGCATTTCTCCGTGTGCGTCGTCCGCGTCGACGTCCCTGCTGTTGCGTCCGGCAAGCGGGTCGTCGTCGATGCCTTCGGCACCTTCGTCGTATTCGATGCCAAATTCTTCTGCCAGTAACCTGGAAGCGCCCCCAGCGGGGTCGGGCATCAACGCGAAAGCAAGCTCATGGGCCAGTGAGTGTGCGCCGGAAGGGACGGCGATGCCCTGATCCAGCGTGGACAGAGGGGTGGAATGGACCATGCCCGAGCTGGAGGATGCAGAAGGGTGGCGGGATGATTTGCGGGGGGAGCCGGAGGAATGTCTAGTGTGCATTTTAGACTGGGTGCAGTCAAGTGGGATATCTTCTGTGGTCGGGTCGCGGCGAGAGAGGATTAGTAGAGAGCGAGTGTGAGTGTGCGCGCTGCGTTGCACGTTCGTCGTTCCTCTGTGGTTGTCGTTGCGTAAGGTGCGTGCTTTCAAGGAATGTCCATCCGACTGGTAGTGTATGTGCTCGTGGTAGTCTCTGACCAGGCTCGACCGTCGTCGGGATAGCATTATGTAACACGTGTATGATAACTAGGATACGGTTAGAATACACCAAACACACCAAGCACAGTCTGTTCTAGATATAAGTACGTAGGGTCTCCCATGAAACAGCGCGGAGACGAGCTTGACACTAGCGCCTCCCCGACTTGGCGTTGCCCACCCATAGTTTAGACAAAACACCTGCACCCCTAGCTTTCCGGCGTCGCTCCTCCGCCGCCCTTGTCTTGGCCTCGTCAAACTGACGCTCCCATGCGATCAGCTGGCGCCGGAAGCCCGAGTTCGGGCAGATAATGCCACGTTTCGCCTGCACATGCGTAATCGCCTCCGTCGCCCGCATCGGTGTCGTCGCGACCAAGTAGGCACACACGAGCGTCGCCGACCGGGAGATGCCCTGTAGACAATGGACCTGCGACCGCGCTCGCATCGAACGCACGATGGTACGCAAAACACCATCGCACTCACGAGGACCTTGTTCTTCTCGTCGGCGTCCAGCGCGTCCTGAATGAACTTGACGACCCTGTCGAACCACTGCGCAATGTCGGTGTTCACATCGTCGCGGATGGGGACGTGCATGACCGTGACGTTGTCCCCGAAATCCTTGCGCATATCTGGCTCGATGGCGGATACGATGTGTGTGATGCCGAGCTGCTGCAGAGTGCCCGCCGCGCGGGCCGAGTAGAAATCAGAAAGGAACAGGCGGGGGGTGATGGTGCTGACGACGCGGCCCTGAGTGGCGTTGGCATCGGCGGTGGGACGCTGGCGGCGGGTCGTCTTGTGGAGCATGGAGGACTGCCAGCTAGAGGCCGGGAAGGAGATCATGGTGCCGCGGTGGAGAAGAGCGTTTCATCTGTCCGTGTACTTATAAGTTCACCTGCGTGCCTCCTTCTCCTTACGGCACAGCCACACGCCATCCATCAACAACACTCAACAGCCCGCTTTGTCATCCAACCACGGTTGACCGCATACAGCCATGTCCAAGCATCATCCTGGTGAGCTCCATGTCAGCCTTGATCGTATCTTTCTCATCTCTCAAATTCATACAGATCTAATCATGTGCAGGCGCCAGCCTGGCATTGGTGAGTGGTCTCGTGTACATTGCTGACTCTCACTGACTCGCATGCCCCGCACAGCGATCGGACGCTTGTGTGAAAAGTGTGACGGTAAATGGTAAGCATCCTCTCGAATCAGGCCCAGGATATTTGCTTACACTCTTCCAGCCCCGTCTGTGACTCTTATGTTCGTCCAGAGACTCTCGTCCGCATATGCGACGAGTGCAACTTCGGGACCTATGGCGGCAGATGCATCATCTGCGGTTCCCCAGGTGCTGTACATTCGTTGCCTTCTTCATACTCGTGCCTGACAGATCCAAATTTGTACAGGTATTTCTGACGCGTACTACTGTGCAGAGTGCACCAGGCTCGAGAAAGATCGCGACGGGTGTCCGAAGATCGTGAATCTTGGTGCCAGCAGGACAGATCTGTTCTACGAGAGAAGACGACTTGGTTCGTCCTTTCGCATCCGTTGACACCACCTGTTGGTGCTAAATCCGTGTAACAGGATTTAAAAAAAGCTGAGTCCACGGCGGTTCTGGTCTCGGATCACACCCCACTTCGCACAGGTCCAATTGAAGTGAAATATGATATTATTACATTGGTGCTAATCCGAGCGACGACAAGCCAGTTAATGGCAAAGCAGGGGTCTTGGTATATACACTGTGATCTTGCCGATCGGCTTACCGTCGGTACACAGCGAAGGGAATAATGGGTGCGGGATTATCCAGGTTTGCAAACTGTCTGCTGTAGATGTTAGAGTACTTCCCCTCAGTAGAGAGCTTGGGCTTTACCTGAATTGTGGCATATCAACCTAGTAAGAAATCGACCATCAGCACTAGTCTCGCTGCAAAGGAAGCCTCAGTCATACCGGCGCCTTGAAGACTACAAACAAATGTGTTGTATCGTGCGTATCCAGGGCCTCACAAACTGTACATAGATCCTTTGCACAATATGCGCATCGAAACCAAGCACCGCAAATACGCTCCAGGCAGCGGTCGCATAGTGCCGTGGAATGAATCAGGAAAGATAGGTATGCTACGTGGCGAGAGTGAGATGAAACTCGCAGCACAGCGGCACTTGCAAACCTTTCGGATCTGTATAAGATGCAAGGCCGCCCACAGGCCCTGCAGGCACTTTATACCTGCAAAGTAAGGCACTCAGGTGTGCAACTTTCTGCAAGAAAGAACATGGAACATACAGCTTGGGTAAAAACCCAGAGGTGGACTGGAGTGGGCGATGGACTGGCCGAGGAAGTTTGAAGAACGCGTGCATCGGGTCGTGGTACACGTACGAGCGCTCCTCGCAAGAAGCACACTGGTGTGCTGCAATCAGCCCGATTACAAACACCTCACAGGACACACGGACCAAGCTGTACGCGTTGGGCAACGAGGGGCACGTTGCACATTGATACCTCGTTCCAAAGATGGTCTGTCAAAGCATCATTCATGTGGAAAACTATCTTGGTTTCTCAGTTCGTGCACAAACCTCGTGGCATCCATCGCAGATTACCTGATGGTCTTCTGGTGCATCGTCTTGTGCGGCGAGCTGCATGTGAGAACCCACCACAGTTTGCGCGTAGGAAGAATAGACCGAGGAGGGTTTCGAGTGGCCTGCTGTGAGGACGTGCGCAGCATCCCGGCCAGTCCAAAGATGGATGGCCCGTCGCGAAGCAATCTGAACTTCGTGGTTTTCAAGTGGATAGGGGATCTGACAGATGCTATATAAACAGATATCGTCGAGGATGTCAGAAGTATGCAAACCTTTATCATGATATGCGAAGATAGGTGCCCCCCGTCGGACGAATCTAGGTTCCCTGGAAGTCCTGCAGATTCGCAATTGGAGCAGATGTCAACAGAATCACAGATCGCGCAATGAAAACGGGCGCCTAGAATATCCTGCAAACAGCTGGGGAGTCAATTTTAATCAGCAAGTACAAACAGGTACAGAAGTAGGCACATACTGCGCACACTTGACATCTGGGTGCTTCATGGCTGGGAAATTGTCATCTATGTCAGATAAAAACTGGAAGACGCTGGTTGTATGCCTACGCTGCTCTTCGTTGCCGTCTTGCATCGTTGTCATTGGTAGATATCCCAGTCCAGTTTCAGATCTCGTCGGTTTCTCCATCACTAGCAAGAAAACGTGCGCAGGATGAATGTCATGGACCTGACTGAGAATACGAGATGAATCGGTGACTATGTTGTATAAAAGGGATGGAAATTTTAAGTACCTATAGCAGGCCCGACAAAGACTGAATTTCTTGCAGGATGCACACTTGTAACGCTTCCCAGAGATTGTAGTATTGCAAGTGGAACATTCACAGGTCAGCATATCTTCTTGTTCTAAGTCGACTCCCACCACCGTTAGCGTGATAGACGCACGATGGCAAAAATCTAGAACGTACCGACATCGTCCCAACCTTGAGGACCCCATACTTTCTCAAAATACGCGTGGCGAAGTTGCCCTTTCTGCCGGGGTGCAGAACGTATCCATAACGACATTGCGTCCTCGGGTGATGTAGTTTCTGACCCAGGACTACCCACACGTTCAGTACTGGCACAAAGCGCGTGGTAAATGCCTGCAGATTCTATGCATCCAGAACAAAGCTCGTAACCCAGGTCTTCCGACATCGACTGAGGGCCGGATGCTCGCAAAGTTGGGCTCGAGGATGGAAGACCAGGTAAAGGCTTGTTTGGATATTCGCTGTGATTACATGGAGGGCTGCTCCAAATGGTCGAGGAGGATAGTGAGGAAGAAAGCTGAAAGGTCTGATGTGCCGAGGGTGGATACGAATGGACATCTAGACTCCTATCTTTCCGTTTATCGTTGTCAGAGATAGATCCATTCTGCAAGTGTGAATTGCATGCCGGTTCCTTTTCCCCACACATCGCGCATACATAACGGATGGCATCTAGTAATACCCCACATTCGGAACACACTGTCAGCGTGCCGGGTGGAGGTGCGGCAGGTGGGAGAAACCTCGGGACTTCCGGCGCGATATCGGGGGGGATGGTGAAGGGTGTCTTCTCTGAAGTAGAAGAGGCCGAAGAAGAGGTTGCAATAGTGGGCTCTTGATCCTGGACTTTGCGCTGCGAAGCAAGCCAGCTGAGCTGCATGCTATTTGGGCGTACGTGCCCGGAGGAAGAACTTGCTGCAGGTTCGTTCTCGTCCTTGACGCTGAATCCATCCTCGTATACTGAATCATGCGCGGAAGAACCTCCGCCAGTATAGGAGTAATAATACTTTCCTCGTGGATCCCGCTGTAAAGCAAGGTCGCCGTCTATGTTCTCCTGCGAACGCTGGTCCTCCGAGTATGAGATGGATACCGATCGAGAATCGGATTCCGACGGTTCGGGTGTAGCACCTAGCATGGCTTTGACAGTGCGCGCGTTTTGATCACGGAGCCATGCAGCCCCTCTGTCCTGCGCCGACAAGGAGAGAACATGTTCGAAAGGCGAGGCGGTATGAGAACGATCGTCTTCCAGCTCGCCGATTGGCCCCACTTCTGTCCAGCTAAGTTCGGCGTTGCTTCTATTTCTTCCCTTGTACTCCTCCAAGCTCGCCAAGCTCGATGTGTCGCTCAGGCTAGGGCCATCATAGTCCACTGTTATATTGACTCGTAGCGTGATGCGTCGTTTGCCGCCAAAACTCCTTCCCGAGAGTATAGATGCCGCAGAAGAAAGAGGTGGGTCATCCGAGCCGGCCTGGAAGTATTGGATGGCCTCTGTGAGATCCGTGTCCGTTGAGATGTCAGTGACTTCGCCATCATCATCCTTGTAGGAGATTACGTAGGGTGTAGCGTAGAGGGAGAAACACTGTTCGATCTAAACGATGTCAATTCCGTGCACTAGTGATCGATGGTAGCCTCATATAATCCAACGTACCTTATTCCTCAAAAGATCGTAAGAACAGTTCTTGGCCGACGTAAAGCTAATGTGCTTGTTCCACCGATCGAACGTACACTTCACAACGAGTGGTCTGTCCGGGCGCACATACATGCTTCGACAGGCAATCAATCGGTTCCACTAGGCCGTACAGCACGGGCACAAACATTCCGCAGTCGACTGAGATGTCGCGCGTAAGCCAACATGACTCAGATAATACCACTGCCACACCGAATCCTGCTAAAAATGCTCACTATGGTGAACAATAATACTGTATTGCTAGGAGGGAAGGTGATGCGTAAACAAGTTAGTTCGGTGGACACAATATTACTAAGACAAGTGGAAACTGCCAACTCCTTCCTTCATCGCCGTACATAACTTCTCTCTCATCACTTTCTTCGAACTGTATTCCGGAAGCTTCAGATAGTTGACGCACGTCATGACGCTCGGGAGGTAGTCATCCGCGGTGAGCGGGGCTTCATGCGGTTTCCGAACGACTGTGAGTGGCGGATTGAGGCCCCGGAAACCTGTTTGGGTCAATGTCGACTCTGGGCGGTTGCAAGACAAAACAGCTAACCTCCGATGGGCAACTTCGGACTTCCGGTTATAAATTGCAAGAATTCACGTCGTGTAGTCAGGTCAAATTCTGTCATTAGCTCAACTAAGTCGCGAATTGAACGGCTTTCCCCGTTGAATCCGTGGTCAGCCTTTATCGCTTCATTGAGAGCTGCGACATCTTGTCAGTATTGCCGAATAGTAAATAGTTCCGGACACACTTTCGACACCCCAGTCTTCGTCGGAGTTACCGAAGAGCATCACTAGCTCATCTGCAGTGAACGCTTGCAAATCAGAGATGGGGAAGACCTTCGAGAACCCTTCTCTGAAGGCTTTAGCCTGTGGTCGAGTTCCTGTCCCGATAATTGCATCCAAAACTTCGTGGATATATTGTTCTGCGTTCTCGGACGTCACAGGAATGTCACGACCACCAGACTATCGGGGTCCTGAGAAAAAGCAGTTCCAGTCGGTTCGCAGACCACATACCCTTAGTTCAATATCGTAGCCTGGTAGTGTGAAGTCGAGAGCAAGATCCTCGATGTTGACAATGTCCATCAACGCCACTTTGCGGAAAAGCTGTTTAATGAAGGTGAGCCGAAAGGCGTATAGTATATGAACGTAGGAAAGCTAACCTTCTCAGCTTGCCCTTTGACAGATGCATAATTTTGTAGTTTGGCAAGAGAATTCGCAAGGTCATTGTCGACCAGCTAAGCCACGATAAGCGAGATCCATCAAGAAAGCAAACACCACACACTCTAAGCGAGTCGATGGTCAACGGAACTTCTTCTCCAAGGAAAAGTCTGATGAAGATCTTGTTGAGGGAAAGATCGATGATTCTAGAGTCCAGCATTGCCTTGGCCACATACTGACCGATCACCCGAAGGATGTGAGTCCGTTTCCTCCAATAAATGAGTGAGAAGAGTATCATGATTTATGGTTAGGTACATACTGTCCACCATCGTTTGCAATGTCGGCGGGACTAATTGGTGCGGGATAGAGTCCGGTAGGGTGATGGACATAAATTCCAGGAGAAGCTGCGTCCGCATCGCGCCAGATCTTCAGATCTTTGCGTGCAAATTCCTTGGAAACGAGCGAATAAAACTCTAGGGTGGGACCCAGGCCAGTACCAACTTCCTCAAAGTATTCCACCTCCAAGATCGAAGAAGATGACCCATAAAGTTCGAATACCTTCACTGCAGACTCGAGAATGTGCTTGCGTGAGATACGAACTTTCTGGCGTTGGAGCCGACCAAGGAAGCCGATTCCATCATCACGGCGCGAGGCATCCTGTCCTCTACTTTGTTGGCTTTGCCATTTGAGAATGAGGCGTGCATAACCAAATGATGTGGACTGCAAGTAGTTGTAGCGAGTGGCAAATGGGAAGAGGAAAGGGAAGTTTTGCGGAAGGTCGATCGCCCAGTCAGGGAGGCAGGAGCTGGATATCATGTCAAACACCTGTCATTGATATTAAAGGATTGCAAACCTCGCGACAATCATTGGTTCTTCTAATTGTCGAGTAAGCTTGGCTGTCAATTTGTTGTTGATAAACGCAGACTCGGGCAAAGCATGTCGTTCAAGAGGCCGTGTTGGTCGTTCAGATTCTGCCGCATTCAACTTGTGGAGGACCCGAAGCAGACGCAGTATCTTAGCATGAGGGGCGTCATCGGGCAACGAAGAAAGGGTAGGACTGGGTGATCGAATCCGCGCAACCGCCTCGCTCCGCGCTGAGATAGTACATCTTATTAGCGAACATTAGGTAAGACACCAGTTGCGAGATCTTACGCTCTTGACTGGGGGGTGGACCACCGACTTTCTTGAATTTAACGGTGTATACACCCTGCCACATTGCACTCGACGGCAGTGCGCCTACCTTCTTCCTCATCTCGTGCTGATGGATTGCACCATATATAGTCAAATCCAATGGGAGTAAATGGTCGTCCATCCAGAATTCAAGATGCCAGTCAGTAGGTTTTGTCTTGAGAGCCGCAGCGTAGGAGGATTTCTGAACATTTCCATGCCGAGCTGATATGGGTGGAACTCCTCCTTTTGAAGAATTTGATGTTGCAATACGCATACCATCTGGCGTCTGGGCTTCGATTCTCCCATCATCTAATGTGTAACATATAACTATCATCACGAACAAAAGTTTTGCGACACACCTTCGGCGACGGACAACGTCACGGTCTTATCAGCCATCAGGTCGCCATCCTCGTCCTCTTCAAAAACCTACATCTCTGATTGTCAGAGTAATTCACCTCTGGAATAAGTCGAACCTGACCTCCGCATCAACCTCATCATCTGTGAGTTCAGTAGCAAGTTCACTCTCCTGAACCAAAGTATCTTCTCGCCCTGATAAGCTGTCCAAAGTAGAGGCTAGGCTCGTTGTAGCAGAAGACACATTGTCTGAAATGGCCCCGGTTGCTCTCAAATTCCCGTTTTTCACACTGAGACGTTTGCTCCGTCTCCGGTGAACTTCATTCGATGGCTGAGCAGCATCCGACGACGTTGCGGTTGCTTCTTGATCAGGTGATGTCCGAGAGGCAGTTCCGAGACCAAAACCAGACGCAGCCGATGCAGCAAGCATGGTGGATAAACGGCCACTAGACATCAGCCCAGCAACCCGAGGGCGAAGATAGTCATTAAGAGCCTGGAATGTCGCTATTGCGTGAATCGATACGACCATGTTCTGCAGATTCCGGGGGATATCTGAATCATCATCCGCGACCAAACGGAGCCGTAACTGGCGGGCAAGCAAGGATGGAGAACTTCGTTTCGAATCTAGGAAAGCTCAATCAGCTTGGTTGAGCGTTCGCGCAAAAGAGAAAATTACCGTCGCTGCCTTGCGCGATGGTGATGACTTCAAAATTCTCCATCCTCGTGAGGCTTTCTTGTAGCTTCTTAACTAAAATAGTAAGGGGCGATTGATTCAAGTTTCCGCCTCTGAAGGGTCGAGTGAAGGTTTCAAAAAGTATGTCTTGACGGCGCCTGATCGAGACTACGCATCCTGAGTATGCAAAACCATAAACACTTGGGACCAGACTAACCTGACCCTTTCTCTGCAGAAACACGAAGAAGCCCTTCGACGGCACCACTTCGGAGTAACTCGAAACTGGATACCGAACTCTCCGAGGCAAAGTGATCCGCCAACTCTCTCAGCGTGGACACCATGACTTGCTCCGATACATCTGGTACAGAAAGCTTTTTGACTAAGCGCCGTAGATCATCGAACGAGTCATCGCCGTTATTTCCACCATCTTCTTGACCAAGGGAGTGCTTGAATCGCATGACTCGAGCACGCAGAGTGATCGCATCTTCTGGATCCAGAGAGAATATATGATGCTTTTTGTGTCCCGATATTGCAGACGATGCATAAATAGCTACATCTCCCGTAATAGAAAGGTCGGGCGCATCCTTGTCCTTCGGCTTTGTCGAGGTGAGCGCTCTTGTAGCAAGAACCTCGACTTCATGAAAGACTCCCTCCCTCCGTAAGGCGGGCCGATATTCAGAAGGAAGTTTTTGTAACAGAAGGTCGACAAGCTGTAGAGCTCCAATGATGAGAGATGGATGGTCCTTCGATGACAGGATGGACGATGCAAAACTGGATATAGGGACCAACTATGGAAAGGGTCAGAAGGGACTATGGGGAATGTGAATCAGATACTAACATGCAGAGCAGTCCTAAGTTCTACTCCTTCCAAAAAACCCACGGCCTTCAGCAGGCCCGTGAGCGTCTTGACTCGGATTGGTGTAATCACGCTCGCAGCATACACATCAATGAGGATTGGAACCATCAACTGCATAAAACGCCCGACGACCTCTGGCTTGGAATGCAACAGTTCTGTTCTGTCCGAGAGGGGTTCCGCGCCAGAAACGGGAGGCATTGCCTCATCGGTATCCTGGGCCTGGGCATCTGATTCTTGAGTGGAATCGTGATGCCCAGCAAGGTTCTGTGGCATATCAGGCGGCATGACTGGATCAGTAAAAGAATGAGAGGCGGCGATAGTAGCCTGCCGGACAGCAGCGCGATCGGCCTTGGCCTTGGCCTTGACCAACCGTGCTAAAGCCTTGTCGGTGTAACCCTTATGATCAAAAACCCCATCTAGAAGTATGTTAAGCATCCCTTCTGTAGAAGTGGATTCTATCTACCTTTTGGAAGTGGAGGCATCAGTTCCGATATCAGACTGAGCGCTTCTTCAACTTGATCTTTGGAACGATGCGCCAAGTTCTCCATCACCGTCATATGCGTAACGTTACCCCCAAGGCCTTGACCACTGCCGACAATTTCGGTAGACGCGGAAGGTAACACACCCGTAAGAATTTGGTAAAGCGTGTCCACGATATCTGCTTGCAACAAGGCGATAGTAATCCGGGGGCTAGCACGGGCTGCGGTAGCCAAGGCCCTCAGAAGTAAAGTATACGTGTTGGCTGCAATCAAGGGTGATCCTCCTGAGGGCATAAGGAGAATATTTATTGCACGGATCGCTGTTTCGTCCAAAAGGTTCTCGAGGTTCTCCGTGGATGCACGATGGTAGGAATCGATGATTCGGATAACGCAAAGACAAGCAAACTCAACTAGCCTTTGATCAGAGTAGCCCAAGCAGTTGCGGATTATCGGCCAGACGCCGAGAACCATGGTATAGTGGTCAGAGGAGATGTTCCTGCAACAGTTTGCAGCAGCCTGAAGCGCAGTTCTTTGGACGGCAATGGAGAAAAAGTCGAGGTAGTTCAACAGCGCTGCGAGTCCATTTTCACGAACAATTGAACTTGGAAACTCCTCCGAGATCTTTTCGAGTGTCTGTGTAACACTGTCAGGTAAAATATGATGCATGGAAAAAGCGCGACGTACACTGAGGGTTTGTTCGGCAAGATCAATATAAGAAATCTCTATCAGTTTGCTGCAGAGAACAGGGATAGCACCATGATAAACTACGGTATGGGCTACCCCTGGAAGGGCCTCCATGAGGTTGGCGAGGCATCTACAAGCAAGCATTTGAGCTTCAAGGTTGTCGTCCCCTTGATAATTCCCCCCTGCGCTCATTGCCAAGACCGCGGCAAGAGCAGCGTCAGGATCGTGATCTTCATCGTCACCTCCATCCTCCTCCTCCTCTTCATTCACGCCTCGTCCCCCCAAAATCTTGACAAGCTCACGCACAAACTCTTCGACTTGAAACGATCCAGCCAGAGTGTCTTCGGTAGAAATCGAAAGCAACTCGCTTAACTCCTGTAGGGTTACAAGACGAGTGGTTGGACTGGCGCTAGACTTGATGTTATTCAGCATGGTTTTGAGGCGCCCCGAAAGGGATACCATATACGACCCAAGGTGTCGATAGTCACCGAAAATGGCCATTGCGGCTGTCTCATCCAGGCCACCGAATCCTCGTGGGGCTTCAGTTGGAGACCGCTCCTCGTCATCTCCACCATCGTCAATATCACCCTCGGGGGGTGGGGGTTCGTTATCACGGTCATCCACATCGTCATCGTCATCCGCGCGACTATCTCTCCGATCTTCCTGAGAAGGTTCCTCACACTTGAGCATTTCAGCGTCAGTCATATCGACGTCTTCGTCATGAACTCTAGAGGTACTGGCAGTGGCGGCCGTCTTGACCTTAGCGGCCAATTTGCCTTTGGTCGGAGATGGCCTACGGACAGTGTTAGCACATGCCCGTGTGAGAGTTGATCAGACCAACCTAGACTTTCTGGGCATTAGTGTAGAAATCGAAGTTGAGGGACCAGCTCGGGATCTCAAGGAATAGGCGGTAGTTCTAGTGCGTTTGGAAGATGACGCTGCCGTTGAATCGCCACCCTCTTCTTCAGAATCGGCTTCAGGTGCAGCACGCTTCTTTCCTTTCCGGTCCTTGGTTGGTTCGTTGATGGTAAGAGATGAGGTTGGGGCTGATGGGAAAGTGGCTCTCCTTGCCCTGGAACCGCGGCAGATGACGAGCGTCAGAGGCAATTGCGTCGGAAGGTTCACAGGATGACAAACCTTTTAGAAACTCGGGTAGGATCGTCGGTAGAGTCCTTCGCTTTTCCCTTTCCCGAAGTAAGTTCACGGGACCGTTTGCTCTTTGAGGTCGCTGGCTTGTTGAGTGTACGGGAGTTTTCTGAGGTGGCAGGTGATTGTTCCACTGCGTCGTCGTCCTTGTCTCTTGCTTGCTCTCGCTCTTTCTCCTTCTGCTTCGCAGCCTTGACTCTAGCACTGGAGCGTAGCGATCTTGATTCGAAGACAGTAGCTGAGGTGGAAGTGGACGCAAATTCGACTGATTCTGATTGGGGTAGCTGAGAGGTACTGGAGCTTGTGGCCTCTTGTTGATGTGTAGGTTGGAAGTCCATTTAGAGCATACTCCCAGCCATCGATTCAGAGAATTAAGAGAAGTCTAACAGAGGGTTGCGGTTAAAGAGAAACAAACAGGAGGGCTGTTGAAGAGCGAGCGTGCTAATTGAAGTAGTATTGCCTCGGCCACAACGTACGCGAAGGCGTGGGAAACGCTGAAGCGCACTAACATCGTCAAGCTACCCATCCTTATACCCTCGATTCACTCAAAATCTCCTCCACACTCCCAACAAGTATCTCCACAATCTTCTCTATCTCCTCCGTTGTCGCATTATACGCAGGGCCCAATACAAGATGGTCACCTTTGGTGCCATCCAAGCTGGCTCCTCCATTAAATCCCATGATAATGAGCCCATTCTTGAGGCAGCGTGCCTGCACGAGCATAGCAAACCTATGACCCTTGAAATCGAGCCTTTCCGCTTCGGAGCTGGAGAAATCAAACTCGACGCCCCAAAATGCACCACGGCCGCGAATATCGAAGGTGAACGATTTAGCCACTGCCCCTTCTGCCAACAGTCCCTGGCAAAGCAGTCTCTCGATCAATTCACCATTCCGTACGACCTTTTGGAGCAGATTCTCTTCGACAATAACTTGTTGTACAGCCAAGGATGCTGCGCAAGCCAGTGGGTGTGCCTGAAAGAATGCTGAGATGACCCCGTGCTGTAGAAGGATGACGCATTACCTGATAGGTGTGTCCATGCTTGAAGAAACCCGATCCACTTTGTATGCCTCTCGCGACCTTAGGTGATAGCAGAACCGCACCAATAGATGCATATCTGTTTTAAAGATTCTCCATGAGACAATACATACCTGAGGTGTGCAATTACATACCCTCCGCCTAGACCTTTGGCAACTGCCTGTAGATCAGGGGCTGCCCCGTCGCCAACGCTCTGCCATGCATGAAGGGAGCCCATCCCTAGGAGCGAAAGTTAGGAGATCTGTCATTAGACAGGAGAATCTGACTTACTGCCCATCCCGGACATTACCTCGTCCAAAATAAATAAGGCTCCGTACTTTTCACAGACGGACTTCATCGCTGCGAAGTATCCCTTTGGGGCACCCAGCGCCCCGGTGGTGGCACCAACGACCGTTTCTGCGACAACTCAGTTTCACTTAGTGGCGTGAGATGGACTGGGTTAGAATGGACTCACATCCAATCACGGTCTCCGGGCCAAGTTCGATGAACTTGTCCTCTAACTCTTGTCGGAGGCGCTCGACATACTGCTCTTCCGTTTCGTCGGGTTTTTGAAAACGCTTCGCATATGCAGGGGAAACATGATGAAAATGGTCGTAGTCGAGAATATTCGCATAAGGCGCACGCCGAGCTGGGTGGTAGGCCAGCGATAAGGTGCTCAGGGTGTTCCCGTGGAACGACAGTTTGCGGGCAATGAAATTATTTCTGCCGGGTTGTCCGATCTCGAAATAATACTGTGATGGCTCTGCTTGTCAGAGTGTATATCGTAATTCATTAAGAAAATATCACCAACTTGTCTGGCAAGTTTGATCACGGCCTCCATGGCCTCGGAGCCTACGACAACTGAGCTGGAAGTTATATTTTACCCACTGACAGTAACACTTGCCGCCAGATGCGAACACCGCGAGCTCAAACGCTCCATCACTCGAATCAACAAGGAACTTTGCAAGTTGCTCTGCGGGACCGCTGGACAGCTGCATGTTATACACATCTGTTAAAAACGAAGTAACTATCAGCCATGTTAATGCAAGTATGTACCGTCAGAGACGAACAAGGAAGGGTATCCAACTGCTCTTTGATGGCGGCGATGACTTTTGGATGACTAACACCAATACAGGCGACGGCTGCCCCTCCAACCCCGTCGATGACACGGTGGCCATCTTCAAGCTCAAGGTAGATGCCCTCACCGCGCACTGCAACGGGTGGAACCCAAGGGGTCCTATGAAGAATAGAGGTAGTAGTAACAGACATCGGGGATGAATGGGATGGTTAAGAAGGATCAGATGACACCCAGATAATAAATAGGCGAGCTATCCGTTCATATACTAACACCGACCAATGAGCAATTTTTGGTTCTGGCCCGGGGGGAGTCGGATGATACTCAGACATGGCGCTTGCCCTAAGTTAAAGCAAACATTTTCGGTTCATCAAAGTTACTGCCTATATTTAAGTCGGGCTCGAGGCTTGCCAGCCAGCCGCGTAAGGTTCAAAGGTCCCACGATAGTACTTAGGGTCTTGATTAGGAACCACCATTTCTTATATGGGACCACCGACGAGAAAACGCAAAGAATCCTCACCAAACTGCACGCTATTGGATTTTTTTCCAGATCATAATGTGGCAAAGCGAACACGAGCAACAACGTCGCAGCAATCAGCATCCCATATTCGGCAGACCAAGGTGGTCACGAGAGAAATAATTACCATTGACTCTGACAGCGATGACGGCGGTCATGCGAAAAAGCAGAACGGAAAAACTTGGCTTGACCCCAGTGCTGGGGTCTCCGAAGAACCGCAGTCATTGATCTACTCCGAAGACAGGATTACATTCGGTGTGCCTTCGGAACTGTTGGGACCCAGTAATCCGCATATGCCAGAGACATCTACCGCCCTTGAGCCAGAGCGCTTGGAATCCATACATGACGTCTCAACTCTCTTCCTAGAGCCGACTTCCGTTGGTTCGTGTCTGGACGTTTCTGTGTGTTCCTGACAGGCTCAACATACTGGTAGGGATGGGCCAGGCCAATTTAATCTCGCACGAAACCATACCGAGTGTGGCAGGGCGTCACTCGAACAGCGACGCTGTAGAGGAGTTCTCCATCGGAGAGTGGGCAGCCGAAGATGATGAACTTGCCGCTTTGGAAGTATTGGGTAATACCGCCAAAATTGACGAGGTCGAGCCCGAACATTTCGACGAACAATGCATTTGTCCAGTGTGCGGTCTGGATCTGACAGCTATCCCCATCCCTGTGAGCGACCCAGCGGGTATTCTTGAATTATATTAATCTACTGGTCTGGTCCATTCCTTGGGTAGGAAGCACAAATGCATGTCAATCAGTGTCTGGATTCTACCTTGCGCCCCGACAACCTCTGTATGCAAAAAGAACGCAACTCGGTCGCAATCTCCAGCAAAATCGGTATGACCTTTCCTAACAAACAAGGCACAAGTACAATTATCAGTGGCCAAAGAGGTGATTTATATACGGTCTTGATGAATTCACAGGGGAAGGAGGAGAATTGGGCAGAGGCGGATACTGTCACTGACCATGACGCCAAGCCGACTCGCGGAAACCACAGGAAAGCTCCGTTTTACAAGATACTGCAAGGAATGCCAATCGCGGTGGATGCTTTCTGCTATGGTATCATACCTGGTGTCACTGCGTATTTCCTGACGTTCGTTTAACATGCACCGTCATTTATACGTCTGTACTGACGGGCTACTGATAGCCACGCGCACTCCGATCACTACACTAATCTCGGATCCAAGTGGAACAGTGGCCCTATTTATTGTTCAGGTTGGTGTAAGAGATATCTGTCGAAGCTGTGTTGATGCCTCTGCAGAAGAGACTGCCCAATTGATTATACACATGTTAACTGTGGATCCTAGATGGGTTCATCCTTTGCCATTGGGCACCGCGACAATAATACCTGATACCGGAGGAGTGTGTGTAACGCTCATTGAAGCCAACCACTGCCCAGGTTCCTGCCTATTCTTCTTCGAGGGCCAACAAACGCTCGATGCTGGGAACAATCCATTCAAGTCCCCGTTTGTAGGTTCATCAAGAATTTTTCGCTATCTGCATTGCGGGGACTTCCGTGCGTCACCACGTCACGTCCTCCATCCAGCAGTGAAAGGAAAGCATATCGATCACATCTACCTGGATACTACATACCTCGATCCGAAGGTCCGTCGTGATTCATGCTACTCCTGTCAGGAAGTTTAGTAAACTGTACAGTATACGTTTTCACCCCAACCTCTCGTTATCTCTGCCTGTGTGGAGTTGGCTCAGAGACTGGTAGGGCGGTTGGCTGGAGACGGCGCTGACGCTCGTACAAATCAGAAGCATACGATTGATACTTGGATAAAACCGACAACCTTGGCTAATGAGGGACACCAGACTCTACGAGAACGGATCCTTGTGGTAGTCGGGTATATGGCCTGCTAGCTGGTTTGATTCACACTTAACTTTATTCTTAGCACGTATTCGGTTGGGAAGGAACGTATCGTCAAAGGTGGGAATATGCTAATCCTGTTGTTGCAGCTGGGGTTGAAAATACATCATGTTTAAGCAATCGCACAGGCTCTTGAGTCGAAGATCTACTGTGACTCACGCAAATCTGCTGTGCTCCGATGTCAGGCGGATAAAGAGCTTCATGCTCTCCTGACTACGGACCCTGTCGAAGCAAACGTACACATATTGCCGTTGGGGACAGTCACTTCGGACAATCTTAGGAAGTATTTGCAAAGGTTCAAGAGCACATTTTCCAGAATCATTGGATTCCGGCCGACGGGGTGGACGTACGTTATTCACCCACCATGCTTGGTTTTGGTCGACTATTTTTACAGTTATTCACCGCCATCTGGGAGTGTCAATAATAATGTCTCGGTCCAGTCCATCATCTCACATGGCCAGTCACGACAATTTACTTACGCAGATCTCCAACCTTCGCAAACATCTTCATATAACATCCAGATATTTGGGGTACCTTATTCGGAGCACAGCTCGTTCTTTGAGCTCACCTGTTTCGCTATGTCATGCCATTGGGGTAGGATGATACCCACAGTTAATGTAGGTAGCCCGTCTTCAAGGGCCAACATGTCCAAGTGGCTAAAATGCTGGGAGCTGGAGAGAAGGCGTCCCAATAGGCCGTCTTTCGTACAACCAAGGACAGCCGATTATTGGTAAGCCAGACCACGCTGCAAAATTCATCCGAGAGTGAAAGGTGAGGTTATTCCCAATCACTGTGGAAACGAGATTTTAACTGTATCGAGTTAGCCACCAGTTAGAGCCTTTATTAGGATAGTAACTAGAGTCCAGGTGAACCAATGTAACTCTACCAAATTGATTCTGGAATGATGCACTTTTGGGACTCTAATGGGACTTTGGACAGGGTTGATGATAGTTGGACCTCTGGTTTTTTGAGCATTAGACAACCAGATATGAGATAGAGTATGATTGTATGGATTAACTCTATCAAATAAATTCTGGATAGCACACAGTTAGATACCATGTGAATCCCCCTGGGATGCTGCCCTGAAAACTGCCCCTTTGTCCCCTCCCCTCCTCCAGACATTGGGTATGCACATGCCAGTGTCATTGTTGCTGTCTTAGCCATTTGTGACAGTTCAAGGTGCTGTCCTTGTCATAGCTGGTGTGTATGATGTGGCACTCACCACATGAGTGCTGGCATTGTGTTAAACTTGGTCAACAAACTCAGGGGTAGCTCTGGAGGTCCAGAGTTGAGGGGGTTGGATGGGACTTGGCTTCACCTTATGTGGTGTGCCCTTGCTTGACTTGGTCCTGGATTTACAGAGAGGTTGGAGGTTGAAGTTGGTAGTTGTGCAATGACAACCAAAGAGTGAGAGAATGTCAAGTTAAATCAATATTTAAACTGAGGAAATACAAGCATATTCTATGGAGTTTATATGTATATGGAGGAGAATGTATTACTAAGTCTGGATGTTGGATGACAGAACATACTGGAGGGTCAGAGAGGAACATGTGCCAGGCATTGCCTCAGAGCTGTGCTCCTAGGTGAGCACTGGTCTCAGAGGTATCTAACTGAAGAATGGAACATAAGAGATGAGTAATCAAAATGAAACATGAAACAACCCTTGAGCTCTGGCTCTTGGGCTATTCACTAGACCTCCTAGACCAAGGGGGGACTGAGTTGGTATGCTAAGCTTGAAGGGAAAACTCCAGGAGAACCAGACTGGGTTCCTTGGCTTGAATTCAGGCTTTATATACTATTCTATATGTTTGTAGCTATTGTACTCTAATATAGAGATTGTACATGTGGTGGGCAAAGGGGACACTGCCTGGCACAGCCTGGTAGTGGAATGGAAGCATCAGGATGAAAGGAAATGAATAGCAGGAGGAGAACATGAGGGGTTAGTTGAATATACAACAAATATGTGAAATAGATATAGTGCAACATGGTGTGGTAGAATGGAAGGCATAGCCTCTGGAAGTCTAGAGTTCATGTGGAAGAACATGCAGATACTGCATGTAGAATGGAGAGATCCCATCTAGAGATCTGGGGTGGTAACCTATACAAGGGTGTATGGTGGACATTAGGATAAGAGTATAGCAAAGTTGATAGTGAAGTGTAGGATAAGGTGAGATTAGGTTAAGAGTGTAGCAAAGTTAGTAGTAAAGTGTAGGATGAGGTGACATTAGGTTAAGAGTGTACCAAAGTTGGTAGTAAGTGTAGGGCAGCAAAAATGTGAGGTGACACTAGTCAAAGTGTAGCAACTTTGGTAATGCAAAAGTGTAGTCAACTTTGGTAGTGAAAAAGTATCATTTTGTAACAGAACATATGTAAGAAAGGGTTGTGGGGTGTTACTAACCATACAAGTCCAAGTAACATAAGTGTTATGCTAGGTACAACGTAGTGCAAGCTGTAAGGCAAAGCAATACAAAGTCTACACGTTCACAGTTGCTCACTAATGTAGAGCTAACATCGTTTGCCTCGAGAGGGATACTAAGAGAGATTGCGGGCCAATCACTCAAAGAATGCTAAGACACTACGTATGATTGCACAGATTTAGCTGGGGACTTTCCAAGCTAACTGTTACATTTTCTTTGCCTCTGGTTCTTCCCTTGGTTTCCCCTATGCTTCTATGTACACTTATCTGTCCTAGGGCTCACCCTCCTCTTCCTCAAAGCCCTATGGTTCACCCTCATCCATATTCTATGTATCTCGCTTTCATTCTTCCCTCTCATCTGCTGGCACCTAAGCGGTGTCATCCCTTAGCTACCATCTCATCGTTCTAGAACCTTCTGATGCTGCGGAAACTGCCCTGACGGTTATTATTCTTTCCGATGCTTCTCCACAGCACTTTCCTTACTTATCCTGATCCCACACTAGCCCTAAAGTACACAGGATGTATATAAGGACTAACAGGTTAGCTTGGGAAGTCCCCAGCCAAATCTGCGCAATCATACGTAGTGTCTTAGCATTCTTTGAGCGATTGGCCTGCAATCTCTCTTAGTATCCCTCTCGAGGCAAACAACATTAGCTCTATGTTAGTGAGCAACTGTGAATGTGTAGACTTCGTATTGCTTTGCCTTACAGCTTGCACTATGTCGTACCTAGCGTAACACTAACCTGTTAGTCCTTATATACATCCTGTGTACTTTAGGGCTAGTGTGGGATCGGGATAAGTAAGGAAAGTGCTGCAGAGAAGCATCGGAAAGAATAATAACCGTTGGGGTGGTTTCTGCAGCATCAGAAGGTTCTAGAATGATGAGATGGTAGCTAAGGGATGACACCGCTTAGGTGCCAGCAGATGAGAAGGAAGAATGAAAGCGAGATACATAGAATATGGATGAGGGTGAACCATAGGGCTTTGAGGAAGAGGAGGGTGAGCCCTAGGATGGATAAGTGTACATAGAAGCATAGGGGAAACCAAGGGAAGAACCAGAGGCGAAGAAAATGTAACATTACCCCCTCACTAAGGCGGAGGTACCACTTCCGATGCATCCTTCTAATTTCCAGGTGCACTGGCAGCCCTTCGATCACCCTCCTCTCTTCATTCTCCATCCTGTTCAAACCAATCAGAGGTAGAGTCTCTGTCATACCTCTCGTTCCAGGCATCCTCTTCTCCTGATACTGGCATATCTGCTTCAAGGGGGAAGGTTGTCTCCTGAAAAGGACAGTTTGCTACGATGTGGCCTAAGCGATTGCAGTGGTTACAACGACGATTGGGGCAGGAGGCTTGGGAATGACCAGGGGATAAGTGGTTACAATATGGGCATTGATACTGGGGACAGTAGATCCTCCAGTGGTCAAAGGTGCCACAAACAAAACACGTCCGATCAGGGGGACCTGTAATGAGGGGGGAAGGCAAAGGCAGGCGAACAGGGAGAGGCACAGCCTCATTGTCGATGTGAGGGGAAGAGGGGATGGTTTGGGTATGAGGAAGTCCCCTCCAGTTGGTGCAAACGCTTGCAAAGGGGGACGAGCGCTGCCTGTCCTGAAAGAACTGCTGTCGTTCAGCTTCTTGGACATCAGATGGGAGGAGGGGTGGAGAAGACAAGCAGTCGGCTAGGGAGATAGCAGTATCTCGAGGGATGGGGTCTCGGTGGTAGGATGGCGGGCGGAGATAGTAATGGAGGTTAGGGCCTGAGAGGAGTTCAAGAATGGGGCAGAGATGGGGGCGAAGGAGATTGGGGGGGAGGAAATCCAGCAGGGTACCCAGTCCTTCAGCCGCTAAGAGATCCAGAACCAGATTACTTGATTCCACCATCCCCTGAGTCAGAGAATCATATGCTTGAGAGTGTGGTTCTTCAAGGGGGAAGTTCACAAGGTGGAAGCGACTGAGGGTGATGGATCGGTAGATGTTGGCCAATGGGGGGAGGAGAGTGGTTCCAGGGAAGACTGTGGACTGTTCCAGGGTGAAAGTGAGTGTGGGGCTTTCTAAAATGGTAGCAAGAATGATACGAAGCTGGTTGACCGGCAGGCAGTTGAGGTGGATAGGGAAGTCTTCGGGGATGGGAAGGATGGGTGAATCATCAGGCAGAGGGGAGGTGTGAGTGTCAGGGGAGGCAGAGGGGGAGGAGATGTAGGAGGACAAAGATGACATGTTGTTAGGTGGAGGTGGGAGGCAATGGGGGGAATTCCATGGGGTGGTCGGACTTATAAGTGTTGAGGAGTTCCTGGGAATGTCCAAGTTGTCTTCATGTTCCCAAGTGTCTTCAGCCGACGAATATCCCTTCCATCTAACCAGAAACTGTTTTCTTCGGTGTGATCCATGATGGGCCAGGATCATTTCGATTTCATACTCTTCATCTCCGTCTATAGTTTCCAGGGGTGGTTCTAAAAACAGAGTTCCATGTTCAGCAGTAGTTCTAAAAGGGAAAAGAAGGGAGGCGTGGAAGACAGGGTGGATTTTCCAGATAGGGGGAAGTTTCAGGCAATAGGCCAGGGGGAGATGACTTTTTCGATGGGGAAGGGACTGTGACGTTATTGGGAGAGTTTTGGGTGTGCTCCAGGGAAGTGGAGGTTTCTGGCTTCAAGCCAGACCTTGTCTCCTTGTTTTCAGGGGACAAATTTGGAGCGGATTCTGTCTTTCATGATAAGGCAAGCTTTCTCATGTGCAGCAAGGGCTTCCTTCCTTGCTTCGTCTAGGGCAGTCATTCGTTGTTCCAGGGCAGGAAGGAAGGTTTTACCCAGGGGTGGATAGGAATGGGGTTCATATCCCATCATGAGATAGAATGGCGATTGGTGGGTGGAAGAGTGGGGGGAGGAGTTATGTGCGAATTTGGCAGTAGGGAGGAGTTGAGACCAGGATGTGGGAGAACCTTGGC
>JBBPKK010000120.1:0-51075 GCA_038089215.1 Tylopilus vinaceipallidus
TCTGACCTAGGACCGTCGAGGGCTATCGCCGAGCGCATTCTGACTGACCTGACCGACCTTTACGATTCACATGCGTCGTTTCGTCAATTGTTCAGGTTGCAGAGCGCGACGGACATACTGATCGACTGTCTTGCGTCTTCGCCCGGGAACGACGATTCCAAGGTGTCCACGCAACTGACCCACTTTGGGTTGTTAGTCGCGATGGGAAATCACGTATCGTCCCCCCAGAAAGAGCAGGTAAACCGATGGTGATGGGTTGCATTTGAGACTCATCTGACGTGCTTGCCGTTCCAGATATTAGACATTACCAAGCCCGGATCTCAGCCGGCGAGTCCCGTTGTGACGTCCTCGTCGAGCAGGCTCGCGTCCGTCCAGGACGAGTCGCTACGTAAGAGCACTGCTCGGTTGGACGAATGGCGCAACACGATCATTGCTTCTGAGCAGGAACGCTATCGGAAGACAGTGATTGACATGTAGGGCATGGTGTATCTGTCTAGGGCATTTTTAATAATCGTGAGCGATAGGCGAGAACGCCGGCGGCGTATGGCGGCGATCAGTGAAGGTGTGCTGGGAGGGTGCTCGGAGCGAGATGTGTGGAGCCATGTTAGACCAGAACGGACTTGGAGATTGGACGAGACGGAGGGTCCACATCGGACGCGGTAAGTCATTTTCCTTTGTACATCGTCGTGTTCGTTCAGCGGTGCTCAGGAACAAACTGGAACCATTCACCGACTTGGCTGGTCCTGTGCTCTCTGCGGAAATATATTGCACAACCAATGACGGGGAAGACATCGATATCTTGCCCGCCGAGCATACGGGCAGTTCGATCAAGGAGGACACGGACGCGTTCTCAGAGGACAATGGGAACGCGCTGATGGATGAGATCGCCGAAGACAAGCACCGTCGGGTGCGGCACGAGCTCGAACCGGGGGATGTCATTGAAGCCGTGAGCACTATATGCCGTATCTCGGGGGTGGATGCCCATCGTAAGCATGTTCCTTTCTCCGTCGTGGATGTACCGCTGACACGGCTTGCCAGCGGGATTGCTCATTTTGGGGCAGACCTATCTCTACATGTTGGACGGACTGATCGAGAACGATTTGGGCGAACTGGTCGATGCGGTTGATGCACCGAAAGACATGTTTTTTGTCGCTGGGAGTACGCCCCATTTGAGGAGCCCCCAGAGGGCACGGCGGTGGTGAGTTTAGGCACGACCCGTGTATGCGCACCCTCCGTGCTCAAAGTGACATAGGCCGCTCGAGCAGATTGCGGGGTTCTCCAACAAGTCGTTCTTGTTTAGAGACGTCGCGTGAGTGTTATTAGTGTTTCGTATCTGGCGTTGACACTCAGTGAGCGCCAGGCTGGAAATTTTTTTTAAGGACAGTCGAACGTTGTTGGCCATCTTTCTGGATAGTGCCCATCGTCACGACATTTCGCACCGGTTGCAGGTCATCCTTGCACGCCATGCCACCCCTGAGCACTTGTCAACGCTAGGGCTAGTATTGCGCGAGATGAGCACCGCAATACCAAAGGGCAAAGGAAAATCAAGTCAGACTGCACACGACAAGGCGTTGGCGACGGCCCAACGACAGTGGCAGAACAGGGAGATTAGTAACGTACGTGATTCGATGCTTTCCGATGCAATTCTCGTCTGACTCGGTGTGTGTATCAGTACACGTACCTAAGCATCTTGAATCAGCTCTCGGGACGCACGCCGAGCGATGCGACGCAGTATCCTGTTTTTCGTATGTATAGATTTTGGAAATGCATTGCGGCGTTTGTTTGATTCCAATCTGGCAGCGTGGGTATTGCAGGACTATAGCTCGGACATCTTGGATCTGACTTCACCTGATTCGTTTCGAGAGTGCGTTTCATTTTATATATTTTTTGTTCGCGTGGATAACATGTTTCTATATTCGTAGTCTGACGAAGCCCATGGGAGCCCTGTCTCCGGAACGCTCTGAGATTGCGCGAAGTCGGTACGAAAACCTGGAAAGCGTCGAGGAAAAGCCGTTCCACTATGGCACTCATTTCAGCTCGTGCGTCTTCCCCTTCGAGACGGGTTTTGTCTCGGCGAGTAAATGTACGCTCGACGATAGGTCCATGATCGTCTGCCACTTTTTGATTCGTATCGCGCCGTATACAAGCATGTTCAAGACGCTGCAGGTACGTCTCCCTGTCGAGAACAAGTCCCCTGAATTCAATCGACACAAAGGGTGGTGATTGGGACCTGCCGGATAGACTGTTCAAGTATACTGTATGGACTCACTGCATATATGCATTGCTCATGACTGCGTAGTGATATAGGAAGAGCATACCACTCTGCCTCGCAAGACGTGCGAGGCGACGTTCGAGAGCTCATCCCTGAATTTTTTACGTGTCCGGAGTAAGCTCCATCCACGCGGAATACCGCGACCCATCTTATGCATTAACCAGATTTCTCGAAAACTTGTCCAATCTCGATTTTGGCGTTTCGACAACCACTGGCGAGAGGATACATAACGTGAAATTACCCCCGTGGGCCAAGGAAGATCCACTCTTGTTTATACATATGCATCGTCAAGTGCGTGTTATGTTCGTTTGTGCACGTGAATATTCTTGCTCATACTTGTCCCCCCCCGCAGGCCTTGGAAAGTCGCTACGTGAGCGAGAATCTCCCCGCGTGGATCGATCTTGTGTGGGGATGCAAGCAACGTGACGTCGATTCTCTCAATGTATTTCACCCGCTCAGCTACGAGGGGGCGATAGGCAAGCCAACTTTTCTTGTCTCGCCGATAGTCATCCTCACTGCATACCGCAGACTTGGACAAGATTTCTGATCCACTCGAACGAGAAGCTACGATCGGAATTATCCACAACTGTGAGTGATGTTAATGTTACCTTTGTTTTGTGGGTGCTTACCCTAGGATTAGTTGGGCAGACGCCACGAAAGCTGTTCACTTCACCGCATCCACCGAGGAACTTGAATGGCATCCTCAGTCTGCCCGTGAAAACCTCTCGAGGAATAATAGAGGATGCTTTGGCGTTGAGTAAGGACCCTCAGCCACTGAAAGGTAAGACGACGAACGTTATTCGACGCACAGGTCAGATTCAAATATTGTCATAGTGGTACTGGAAGGACCTGTCGCGCGCATCGTCAAGGATGGCAGCGGCAAGATAATTCCCGTCCCTGATGGCCTGCTCTCTCCCCCATTACGATCCGACGAACAAGTACAATGGGGAAAAGATGGCACTCTGCGAGTGCTACATTATAGCACGGTAAATGTCGCCCCATCTCCCACATGAGCGAACGACGATTCCGTTTCAGGTTGTGCAAACGATCGAAGCAACGTCCCCTACGTGTGCTGCGTTCGCGGACCAAGACACCCTTGTGACGGGATCGGACGATGCCCTGGTGCGCATTTGGCGCTTGACACACGCGCCTCCGGCGACGCTGTCGCCGTTCGTGGGGTCGACGACGGCCAGGTCCCGCAAGGGACAGGAACCATCGTTGACGCTCGTCCATCTCCTCCGCAAGCATAGCGCGCCTGTGACGTGTCTTAGCGTGTCCCGGGCGTGGTCGGTAGCGATCAGCGGCAGCCTTGACGGAAGTGCTATTCTATGGGATCTCAACAGGGGTCTCTACGTCCGATCGATTTGGCATGCTAGTAGGGATGCGCCGATAGAAGAGGCCGTGCATCTCGTCTCAGTTAACGAATCAACGGTGCGTGCGTCCAGTTATAGAACACCGCGCTGGTCTGTTCTGACGATGACTGCGATTGGGAGCAGGGATATATCGCGACGTGTTCGGCACATTCCTTGTGGCTGCACACCATCAACGCGCGGCCGATCGCAAGGATGGACCTCGTATCGGGCGCGCCCGTGACGTCGATTGCGTTTCATGAGCGGGATTACGCACATCTGGGCATTCTCGCGACCGGTCGTGCGGATGGCGCGGTTGTGCTCTATACCTGGAATGCGGAGGATACGCCTAGGGGTGCGCGGGCCCTGTGGGGCTTTTTACACGTCCGCGAGTTGGGCGAGGACGAGGGTGCTACTCATGCGTCGGTCACGGCTCTCGAGTTCTTTGGGTGAGCTGAGTTTTTTTCTCTGTTGTCCGCTGTCGCTGAGATGTGTCGTTCAGCGAGGCTCTCTGGGTTGGGGATTCGTCAGGAAAGGTGGTCCGGTGGTTCATTCCTGATTGACATTGATTCAATCGTCATCTGGCGTGATAGCCTGTGCTTATATTACATGGCGCTGTGGTTTGCGTTGTGCAGGGCACATTTTGGTATACAATGAACGATCGATGTTTATATTTGGAAGATATATGTATTCCAACTCAAACAGATGAGGTGATATCCAACGTTGCCCTGGCCATTGGAGTAGCTGGACCCTGCTCAGACTTCTAGGAGTTGATTGAGATGACAATCCGAAACATCGAGTCGTCATTTCCGGTATCACACCTAACAGCGGTCACATGGAAAGCTAAGGTTGGAAGTTCAGAACCTCACCACTTCCCATGGCACAAAAAACAGGTGAACGAAGGGAAAAGGGATACACTGATAGCAAGTACCCGTGGCATTGACGTCTGGAAAACACGAGGGTAATCAGGATCTGTAAACTATAAGTAGGCTGGTTTCATATGCTCGGAAATATACCTCTGCGACGGAAACCACGATGCTCAAAACATGCATCTCCAAGAGTACATACTGCGACTAAGTTCCGAGTGTCTTATCATTGATCGGCGATGTCAGCAAACCGTCAGTTTCAGATGAAGGACTCGGTATTATGCGGAGGCATCAAGGGATATCCCGTCCACTCGATTGCCTACCCAGGGGGGGGTGATACTTCGCTTGGCAGCATTGGAGCGAACTTGACCGTGACCCCGGCGGGTCCGATGGACCTCCGTCGCGGGTGATTTGCTTAGCGGTGTCTCTAGAACTGTTTCGAGACTGGAAAGTGAGACCAGGGCGAGTCAAATTCCTGCCATTCAATCTATCCAACCGTCTTTATTCTGCGGTGGACAATCCTGCCAGACCGCCAACAACTTGCGTCCAGCGGCTAGCGTATTGGACAGATCTGTATCGCGCCACTGGACACCATCAGTTCGGTGACTCCCAAGCGACACACTGGCAGGAGGATGAGGCCACTCACAACATGAAAGGTCTCGATGCCTCTGGCAAGTTTCAGCTTCAAGGATCTTAATCAAGGCTCATTACTAGCTACCTCTCCGCAACTGTCATGTAAACAACACCAAAGCAATCTTGAACGTCACGTTTCGAAAAAGGGCTGCCACAAACCGATGCATGCCTTTATCGTGGCTGGAGCGGAAGGACCTTCTCAGCTCACTGCTGCAAGCTGGCAGTGACGACGACGAAGGAATTGTTCTCGACCGTGTCTTGCACGGTCAGAATGCCGTTGGAAAGACCTGTGAGTTTTTCTACAAAATCGACCAGCGATTCTTCTCATTTAGAAGTAGCAAAAACCGTCAAGGTCGATTCGCTCCGATTCTCCGATAAAGATCTTGTTGTGCTCGGCACCCTCGACCGTGGCCAATTTGGCATCGTTGGTCCCATCTCTTTCACTCATGTTCTCAGCTGAACTTGTACTCCAGATTGACCTTGTCAACTGCAGTCTTGACAGACGCGTTTATGTTCGCAAGTCGATCGAAAGGCTATTCGCGCTCAGATGCCGTGAGGTAATCTGCCCACTAGATGGTCATAGTGTGGTCAATTCAAACTTGAATAGCAATGCTCCCCGCAAACTGAACGCGACGTCTTATTGCTTGCCAAGCGCAGTGACACTATCTGGGCACCTCATCTTCTTTGTTCGTTTCAGACTTCGACGCACCTCAACTTCATCATGGATTATGCGGAGGGGGGCACGTTATGGGACGTGCTCGAATCCAGTCCACATAGTGGCAGAGTGCTGGAAGCTGATCTAGCATGGTGGGCCCCTCAGGCTGTATGTGCGATTCATTGGTGTCACTCTCAAGGATTTGCCCACCGGTAGGCCTCCGTTCGAATCAGCTGGATGCTTGCTGATTCACGACGATATAGTGACATCAAACCCCATAACTTCGTTTTGACATCCTCCTTTCATCTACGTCTGATTGATTTTGGTTCTGCGGCACCTCTATCTCCTCCAGAACCAGATGGAAGCCAGAACATCCCACAACGTCATTCGTTGGTCCCTTGTGGCACGTGTGATTACATCTCCCCCGAAATTCTGCAAGCACACGAAGATGCTCTACTCGCGCTCGAATTCTCTGGTCAGTATCAGGCCTCCCCTAGCTCCGATCAGTCCAGCAGCACATGTGGTTTGGAGACAGATTGGTGGAGTCTTGGAGTCATGTTTTACGAGCTGGTATATGGTGTGACGCCGTTCTTTGCTAACGATATTAGAACAACTTACCTCAGGATTATGGACCATGAGGTTTGTCATTATTATGAATTAATTATTATCGCTGTCATCTCATATACCCGAAAAGACTAGCCTGCGATTCAACGAGTCCATCGCTGTTTCGAAAATTTGTCGAGATTTACTGCAACGGCAAGTCTCTCTTGCAATGCATATTCAGTGACACGCCTAACTTCGCGCAGACTTTTGACCTCGCGTGATTGTAGACTTGGTCGTCGTAACGTGCTAGAAATAACCGAGCACCCGTTCTTCAAGTTCACACATTGGGCCAGCGTTGGTACTGGTACCGCATGTTCACTCCATGTGTAATTCCCATCAATGACAACGGATTCGTAGATGATGCCCCACCCGAACTTCATATACCTCACTTCACATACCCAACCTCCGCCATCGATGAATCCTCTCATGCACCTGCCGAGCTCCAAGATGAAAGTGTTTCTCAGCCATTCCACTTTTCCGCATTATTCCAGTCGTCCGTGAGCACATCTCCAGGCTGGTCCATTCTCCGTTCGACCCCGCGTCTTACTCCTGAATCTGGATCTCCCAAAGCCGAGGCTTCCTTCATCGGGTTTTCTTGGGGGCCACAAAGGGATGCATTTCTTCTTTCAAATGAACAAGCAGATTGGAGAGCGCCGGACGTTCTCAAAACTCCTCGACCACTGCTTTCCGCTCAATCTAGCCCCTACCGCCTACATGGACGAAGTGAGGTGCCATCTAGCTATTTGAACGCCTTCACAACGCCCGTTCGTCCATATAACGTGACTACCCATCACACACTCCCACGGAGGAGCGCTACCGGTCGCACACCGATGCGACGCGCAGTTTCGGATCGCGAAGCGATGAGGCAACTTGTGGACTGCATCGGCATGAGCGCGCGAAAAAAAGTGCTTGCCAGCGGGCGAAAACCTCGAATACTCGATTCAATCAACAGCCGCACAGCCACGCTCAAGAAAGAGCTTAGATTTGGGCCGCAGCCTATCATGTCCAGTGCTGACGGGCCATCTAGCGACTTCCCACCCATCGCTGTTGCGCCGGAGTCCGAGGCGACAGAGTCTGGATCGGAGGGACCTCCGAGCCCCAGTCCCAGCCCACGTCCCGGGTCGGCCATGTCCATGCTGAGTCGCAGAAGCGCGACACCTACGATCACCGCGTCGCACTCTACCCGGTTTCCAAGCCTGCGATCGTCTTCGTTGTCTGAGGTATTCCGAGCTAGACAGGACGGAGACGAGGGTGAGGATTTGGATGACGAAGCATTCTCTCGACTGGAAAGTAAGCATGCGGAACTGGTTTCGCAGTTGTACAGTATGCAGCTCCAGATAGATCGCCTGAGGGAGATTGTTGAGCCGTGAAGATGGTTCCTGGCTGTGGAGGAGTTGTCGCACACGCTACCGCCCTATGATAGGCACCAGAAATAAGGGCATGGCTCTTTCTTTGTATTCCGCCGGCCCATATCGTGTTGCCTTCTCAGGTATATCCCTCCCCTTCAGGTGCAAAAAACACGATCTGAGTTGGAGCTCGTAAGGAGGATGCTATTAGCCTTGCCGCTAGCGGTGTATGGGGATGTTGTTAATATATTATGTAAAAGATTGGGCCTTGATCCGTATCGTCACGGGATCTCATTTGTCATCTCGCTCACATCGGGTACCGCCACCACCCTGGCTGGGAAAAGGCGAGTGATGTTCTCCTTCTCAGATGAGGCAACGACTTCAACCAGACATGTGGTAACACTAGCTCGGGCTACAGCACGCCGTCCAACATCTGTTCCCATTCCATCATTCCCTAACTTTGTTTGGTCAGACTGGACCCGACACGCTCATAGGCTACGTCAAGGAGTATGACAAGCATGATCTCCGCGACAGCTCTAGGACAAACAAAGGTAAGTAGGCTTCGCGGGTGGCAGAGAATTCCGATAAACCGGTGTAAAAACATCTTGACTGATACGTATGTCGCGGAGTCAGTGCCAGAACTTTTCGTATGTTATTCTGAAATCTACTTATTCCTTGCCGAGCGAAGCAAGCCTTCGGCTGTGAAACGCTCACACCCTTGTCAGGATGTTGCCGCTATACCCTTCGAAGTCCTTCGATCGCTTGTGCCATAATTGGGACCCGACTGGTCATCTATTTATTTAATCGCCCTGGGTCACCTGTCCTTGGTTTCACAAGGAGCCCTCTCCGACGACTTCACGACCCGCCATGACCGGCTTCACATACTGGCAGAGCGTTGAATTCTGTGTTCGCGTTCTTTACCTGTATATGAAGACCGACTTCCTGACGGTTATCATCCCGACGGTGAATACAAGCTCACGCCTTCCTAACGTTCGCACTCGTTCATCTCAACGCTGTAGACCTTCTTCGCTGCTGCTGCCGCCCCGTTGTGCGACATCAGACAGCTTCCGGGTGTAATATTTTGGATTTGGTTGCACATGTTACAGTTCAATGCTGCGAACCAGTTGGTCGATCCAGAAGAGGACGGGAAGAACAAATCTTGGCGTCCAATTCCTTCTGGTCTCATTAGCGTCCGGGACGCTACAATTTTCCGCTGGTTGCTCGTTCCAGCATGCTTGTCTCTTTCTGCCTTGTACAGCACCTACTTGTTTACCATCAGCGTGATCCTTTCATCGTTGATCCTTTGGTACAACGAACTGAAAGGTCACGAACACTGGCTCTCCAAGAACGTTATGACTGCGTTAGGCTATGGATTGTTCGAATTGGGCGGAACTCTCGTCGCTGGTAAGTTTGCCCGTTATCTGTTTTCCTGTCGTTTACCGTAGGTCTACAGGATGCGATAGATCCACCATAGAGCCAGTTGCGCTGATGGCTGTATTTATGAGTATGGTGATATTCTCTACGACTTTGCATTGTCAAGATTTCAAAGATGAAGAGGGCGATCGGTTGATTGGGCGAAAGACGCTCCCCATTGTATTCCCCTCTCTTTCGCGGGCCTCGGTTATGATCGGGTTGCCCATCTGGTCTATTTGTTTGACGTGTCTGTGGAAGATTGATGTAGTTAGCAGCGCGGCGTTTGTCGCATATGCCGGTTTGGTGGGCATGAGATTCATGATGCTCAAGAGTGCGCAGGCGGACCGGAAGTCATGCCAGCTCTACAGTGTGAGGCCCTCAAACTACTTTTTTTTCGTACACGCTTACTGATGGGTACCCACAGCTGTGGTTCTCTCTTGCCCATCTGTTGCCAGGGTATTGGCGATTCTTCCATGGCACCGATATTTGTTTTGCTACTTTCTAGTTTGTTGGGATGATGTACCATCAGCGCGTATCTGCCGGACAGAAACTCTTACGACCTTGCTAATGACTACTGTTATCTATGCCAAGCTTTTTCGTCTCTTGTTGTTGTACTATATTAGTCCCTGGATTCGCAATGATTTTTCGTTTCTTCTTTTTCCGACCGACAGGCTCGATTCCGTTCGGATATGTTGTACTCTGGTCCATTGGTCCAAGGCCCGATCGCTTGCTCTGGTGGCGCACGGCACCACCTCCCACAACATACCATTTATGGTGTCATTTGTACCTTCCGGGGAGCGTCACCAGACTCGCGCTCGCCTACAAGCCACAACAACCAGCAAGCGGGGTCAGGCCTCAGGGTCGAACGTTGTTCCATCAGCGCCCGCCGTACGCAACAAGCCACGCTTTTTCTTCCAATCTTCGTTTACCCCAGATATCATCTGATAGCGAGCCACATGCACACACAGTGTTTAATATCCGAGCTGTTCGGGAAATCATTCGTCTACCGCTGGCGGCGGCATGGCAGACTTAGGCCTAGTGAAGGATTGTGGGGGCGTGTGGGAATTAATAGAGCCTCGAAGATGCGGCCCCGACTCTGGTCACTCAGTGTCACCTCACCTCATTCCAATCGTCTTCACGATTGAATTGAGGGTCACATGTGGCAGGGTCGACTAAGAAAAGAAAAAGTGGGCGTCGAGAGGCGGGAACGGAATACAGACAGTCGAACTTGTCGTCACGTTGGCATATTCACCACGAGGCTGGGCACGAGGCAGTCGTTTCCTGTTCCCTGTGGCCTAGTAGGTCTTGGCTACCACCATGCTGACCCTTTTGATCAGTGTGGGCTTATGCCGTGTCGGATTACCTGGTCGAACAAGTGTGTATTGAGTCCTGATATGTATCTGTTACGCCCACGTGGTCCTTGCTGATGTTTTTCATGTGCAATGACAGTTCAGCCGACATCTGTTTCAAGGCATTTTTATGTTTAGCATTCATCTCGGGATACTTGAAGACGACATACGTCGGGATCCCCAAGAAGCCTCTGGAGAGACGTGGGGAAAACTGCCACTGCACGCCAGCACGTTCTAAAAAAAAAGTTCTTCCAAGTCTTTCCAAGTGCGCCACCGCGACTAAGTACCCCCCGTCACCCCTGAGAAAAGGAATACGAGGGATCTTATGACTACTGTATGTTCGTTTCGGTGTCTTGTTCACGCAAACCACTGTCAAGGTCGAAACAGGGTCATGGCATCACGATGAAGTTGATTGTATCGTGGATATATCGGGCTTTTGAATCCGGAATCTGTCATTAAGGTCTTCAAATTAAGTGCCTTGCAATTACATAAACCCAAAAGCTTCGAAAGGACCCGCTCCCGTCTGCCACCATCCTGCGTAGAACTCAGCGTGGCGTCTTTTGACATGATAGTTCAGCCTATCTTCGGACGTCGAGTGATTGTGTCCCGCGAGGCTTGCGATGGGTATGGTCTCTCGTGTCGACTTCTTGCGCAACGATTGCAATGATAACGGGCCGGTGCTGTTGTGTGCCCAATGGCTGCGGTGGCGTCGTCGACTAGTCCACTTTTGCTGCATGTACAGATTCACATGTTTTTTTCTCCAAATCCTCGGTGCCGTAGCGCTGTCAGCCGAATGTTGGACGGACTGCGGTCCGACCCCTCCAAAAACGAGATAGTCCCAGTCCTGGCAACACGTCATCTGATCAGAGGTGGTAAAGGCTGCTGAAGACTCGCAGAAAACGTTGTGTGAAAATACTGCTTCACAGATGTTGAAACGGTGGTCTACATTATGCTCTTGGCTGTGTTCGACTTCCTTCGAGGGCATACTTTGCCCGAATTTGATTACTTGCAAAAGAGAATTTTAGTTTCAGTTATATAATAAATTGGTGGGGGCCGCCGGCGCCCAATCCATTAACATACATTGAGTGTGATCACTTGACAAGAACAAGCAGGCAATGAAACGATGTTTGACTGCCAGCCTGAGTGATCTGGGATTGAAGAGCGGCAAAAAGAAAAGAAAAAAAAACCAGGGCCTTTCTTCCAGGGCAGTAGCAAACTAGTCGACAGTCACAAAGCCATGTCACGGTGCCAATAAGGCTTCCGTGTCAAGCAGACCTCTCCCTCCTGTGAAGTGGCCGGTCCGAACAATAACCTCTATGCCTGATGTAGTCGTAGTCTTGCGTTGGGGTGACTTTAGGTAGCACCTTCTGCCGACAGTGATGGCCGTCTTTCTCGCGGTGTCCATCTGATCGCGCTTTAGACTGGTGGATGCGAGAACGTGAACACTTACTGCATGCACACATATACGACCAAATATTCGAGCTGGAAAGGGAGAATGGTTACGAGAATACCATGGGACCCTCATGTGGCGGCGTCCAGTGGTTCGCCGAGTAGAATCACCGGCGTGCGGCCAGACGCGTTAGGCTATGCAATCTTGTCTGTTTATGTCGCAGAGAAAGAGCTTTGCAGCTCTTTCTGGGAATCGTACTCGGTTCACTCCACGAGGATATTTCGAGCAGGGAAGATGGCATCAACGTGATCATGGGAAAGTGCCACAAGGGCCGCGGGATGGGTGGGTTACTAACTTATGAGATGAACACACTTTATGAAAAGGTTTGCTTCGTAAGGTCGGCGGACCCGAATAACTCAAAGCCTTTGCAACATCAGAAGCGGCGGGCGCAGGGCGAAGCGATTTCGCAAAAAAAATCAACATCTCGAGCCGGGAGAAGTGCAGCGTAATACCACATTTATCATTCCGAGGGCATCGGGAACACTCCCCTGGACCACTATTTACGCTGATAAAGTTGAAGGGGAAATCAATCGGCCGCGCACGGTATCACTAGAAGCTCCATCATGCATCATGATTGACACTAGCATCCGAGTCGTACTCGGCCGAACGCTTGCCAATGGCCGCGGGATGGCATAGTCATTCCGCGATGCCTACTGCTTCTATCAACTCGGGCTCACACGATGCGGTGATTAATCTTCTTACCATATGTCTTGAATGGCACGCGCATTGCGATGCGACGCGCAGTATCGCCTCGCGGGTGGCGACTGCGATGGATTACCCAAAGCGGAGAAGCTGTTCAACGGCACCGGTATCCATTTCGTCGATAGGCACCCCGCACTGCCGTGCGAGGCAGCAAGCAAGGCTAAGACAGCTGTCAAGTTGTCAGTCAAAGTTGCTCGGCTTCAAATTGTCCACGATCCTCGAAGCGACATCGCGTCGTGCATTTGTTTTGATCACTCAAGCCATCTTGCACGCAGCGCAAGTCCCGTCTCATGCGGCATAGTACCCTTCGTGGACCAATTTTTTCCGACGCGCAGCAGCCGTTAACGTGCCTAGCATTCACGAGATACCAGTGAACATGGTGACCGCAGTAGCATATGTGCTTGAAGTGCGGCAGACATGACAAATGGCGGTACGTCCAACTGCCAGATTTTATTTTGATATATGCGCGGTCGGTCGTGTTGGCCACCGCAAATTGCGAGCACCCTCCCATTGTCACCTTCCGGCTTACGCTGCACGGACACGAGACTGGCCGAAAGCATCATGTCTTTGAATCAACCTGGCGAAGCGCCGACGCTTCCCAACATCCAAGGGATCGTCCTCTACCCTATCGCGCCGTACCTTGTCATCGTTGTGGTCGTCGTTGTCGTGGGGTGTTTCCACTGGGGTGCACATTTTCACGCGAAGCTAAATAGCCGCCCACGTTCCGTGCGGGACGAGGAATCGATACAACGCTCGGCCTCCCCGCCGGAGGCATCTGGTGGAAGTCTGTTGCTTGCGATCGTCCATCTTTATCGCGTGCTCGCATTCCGGACGACGGTCGGATTTGGGACGTACGTGTCTAACTTGGCCGAGGTGTTTGTGACGGTGGGATATGTCGCTGTGTTGCTAGTGTGGACGTTCGCCATAGGTGACTGTGCTGCTCAGCTGGTTCTCGTTTGAGCGAACGCTCACGGCGTTTGTTTAGAATACGATCCGGACAACGACCCGCTCAACTGGTGCAGTCGTGCGGCGTTGCTAGCAGCTAGTCAATTTCCCCTCATCACGATTCTCGGCACAAAAAACAATATCATATCGAGTGCGTTATTCCAGTACATTCTACTTTAAGTGCCCCGCGCTGAGTGACAGTGGTCCAGTGGTCACGCGCATAAGTGCTGACAAGGTAATCCAACTCACCGCCTCAGGGCGCTCGAGTCGCACTGACATCAGCGCAGTTAAATATCATACACAGAATGGCAGCCAGAGCCTGCTTGATATTTATCGGGATCCATATCATCGGCGGACAGAAGAATTTTTCATTGTAAGTCGTGTTTCCCAGCTCGCGTGAATACGATTCACGGTCGTCCTCAGCTACTACGCGGGACGTTCGAGCAACTATACCACGTATGGGATCATCGCCGCATCAGTATTTGCGGCCCTTGTAGTCTTCTCGCTCCGTCCCATACGCGAGCGGGCCTATGAGTTGTTCCTCTGTTTCCATTTCGTTGCCGTCGTGTAAGTGGTACGCTCGGACGCATCGGCAATCGGCCATTGACAAGCATCTAGAGTCATCCTGGCGACCGTGATCATGCACATCCAGAGTTTCAGGCATGTCTCGTCTTTTTACGAGGCCCATCTATCGCACGACTGCGTGTGCTTACGCTTATCGTTCTAGCGGCGCGAGCTTTACATACTACATCTGGCCCTCCTTCGTCATCTGGGCGATCGACCGTTTCATACGCGCGTGCCGCGTGATCTATATCAACCTTGCGTGTCTTGGCATTCGACAAAAATCGGGTACGCTGGACGCGACCACGGAGCTACTCTCCGACACGCTTGTGCGCGTGCGTTGCCGTCGGCCAAACGACGTACGTTGGTCGCCGGGGCAGTTCGCTTACCTCGCCATACCGTCCGTGTCTCGCCTGCCGTTCGAAACGCACCCGTTCAGCATCGCGAGCGTGGACTCCGCGCTCTTTGTGCCGGATGCCAGGGGAGCCGAGGGCACGTCTGGAAAGGAGCTTGTCTTCTTCATTGGCGTCAAGAGCGGGTTCACGCGACGCCTTAGGGACGTAGCAGCACGGGGTGAGAAGGTGAATGTATTCATCGATGGGCCGTATGGGGTGGGCTTGAATTTGGGGTGTTACAACACGTCGGTGCTCGTCGCAGGTGCGTTCCCAGTTCGCTTGAGGGTCTTGGTAGTGGATGATCGTTTCAGGAGGGACTGGGATCACGTTTGCATTGCCAGCGTTGCTGCACGTTATCGAGTACGTCGTTTCGTTTGATGCGTCGGAAGAACCGCAACATGAGCGAGATCGATTAGATCGGTGAGAAATGGATCCAGTCGCTGTCGCCGAGTGGTGCTTGTTTGGTCGATTCGCGACGCGAGTGCGTGCTCTTTTCGATCTTTGGGTATGGCGAAAAGGTTAACTGTTTGATCAGACTTCTTGAACTGGGTTTCCGAGTCGTTCTACAAGGCAATGCGATTCGCACCTCCGGATCTCAAGGTGGACATACAGGTGTTCTTGACTGGGGGCGCTGTCCGTCCGCCCTCCGCCGTCCCGCGGCGACAAGCCGACCTTGGAGATAGCCTTTCGACTTTGTCGGAGGATCAGAATACTTTCCAGGATCCAGCGAATCCATCTGGCAAGCCAGAGGGTGACATTTTCCCGGCACCTTGGCTAAAGGTCACTTCCGGCCGCCCGAACTTGGAACACGTCGTGATGGAGGAGATAAACGCCACCAGTGGCAAGATGTTTGTTGGTGGTGAGCACCTTTGATCTGCTTGTAGAGTTGATTTGTTATCATTGTCCTTTCCAAGTGTGTGGCCCTGGTGCGATGGCACAAGTGGTTCGCAAAGCACTTCGAATGCCTTGGTCTAGTCCGTCTAACCCGCTGAACGGCGGTCCTAGCGTGACACTGCACGTCGAAAGCTTTGGATATGCTTGAGCCACCCATAGCCTGAGTGGATGAGACGATTCCCGGATTATCGCGTAGTATGCCCTCTGTTTGAAGGGGCGGGAATCGTGATAGAGTAGATAACGTGAATCGGGGAAGTTGCCACGGCTGCGAGAGGAGGGACCTTGCTTGCCCCGCCGGTGGGAGTGTCATAATAATATTTACTGTTGAAATCCACGGCGGTCAATGGACTGGCGTGACGGTGGGGTGGCCAGGGAACCCGAGGAGTTGGACCACGGCGAGGTGGTGTCGGCGGAAATCGCCTCCGTCGAACAGGGGGTCAAGCTGTGGGTGTGGGAATGCGATGCAGGGCCGACATTGACAACGCTCGCCGTCGTTGGTGACGGCGACCAGACACCCGCACACAGCACCACACTCCTTACCTTGACCGGCGCTAGCCATGCCTGCGCCCTCTGAAGCCTCTGCGCGGACGCGGTTTTCCTTGTCGCGCTCTTCGCTGAGCGTCGCGAAACCGCGCGCCATGTCCAACGCGAGCAACCTCAGCGGGTGCACCACCATCAAACCCTCCTCCTCGCCTTCCTCGACGACCCTCACCACCTCCACCGTGTCCGCAACGACCAAGGTGCGCTCCCCGAACGCCACGCCCGTCCCGCCGCTCGCGCCCGGCTCGAAGCGGACCATGTCCGGCGCAGCCTCACTGTCGAGCCACCGCCTTTCAGTCCCCGTTACCAAGCGGGCGGACTCCACCTCACCCTCGCCTGTAAAAGGTCGCCGCACCTCCCTGATTGGACCCCCAAGCGCGTATCCGCGCACCCTGTCTTCCGTTCAAAAACCCGGGGGCGTGCAGGCCACGCCGTCGCGTACGAGGGTCATGTCGGAAGCCCCCACGCCCTCCCGGAACGCACGCGCACACACGCACTCCGTGTCCAACTCTCTCTCGACGGGTCCCGTAAATCCTGTTTCCTCGAAATTGCCTTCAAAAATGCACAAGTCGCTGTCAATGGGCGGGGAGACGACGCCGGCGCGCACGCGCGCGATGAGCACCGGCGTCACAAGTGGTGTACCTTTCCACGTCAAGCCGGCCTCACCTCCGCGGAACCACACTCAAGGGACACCGGCAAGGTCACCTCCACAGACGACCCCAGGCAAAGCGCCTTCGCCAGGGACGCCCCTGAAGTCCCCGGGACAGGGTACCCCCGCCAAGTCGCCCAAGATCACCAAGATGCCAGAGAGGTCGCCGCAGACGCAGCCGACGCCGTCAAAGTCCCACCCACGGTCTGCAGGCAGGGAACCACGTAAAGGTCCTGCCGCCTCAGTTATCGGTGGAGCTCGGCATGAATCTGTGGCACTCTTGTCGGAATCGCTGTTGGCGCGGACCATGAGCCTCAACGGCTCGGCCAGCGTCGTTAATGGGTTCGGTCCGCCGCGTCAAGTGAATGGTACTTCTCCCTTGGTAAACGCGAACGGCGACTACGTATGGGACGAGCGGGACGCGGATGACATTACACTAGAGATGATCACCGACGTTGGTGAGGGCACTGGCGACGAGGAGGTACGTGCGGCTCGATGTTTTCCGCCCGGCGCGGACGTCTTGTTCTTTTCTACTGAGTTGTGGGGTATATTGGTGTGGCCGACGCCTTTGCTTCTGGTTTTTCTTCACCCAGTCCAATATCTACTGTGCACCCTTTGGTGCCTGTTCGCTTACGATACTTTCAACAGTTCGAAGGGACATTGGACAGTCTTCGGAAGATCCATCTTACCCGTCTCACATCCTACAAGCGCCTCCTTGAGCGTGCTCAAGCAAGCAGTGCCGCACAGGCGTATGCGCTCCAAGCTGAACTTTCTATCCTCAAGGGACAATTGCACTTGAATAACCAATCCCAGGTCCCAGTCGACGGTGGGGAGATTTGCGTCTGTGGCGGCCGGAAGGCCAAAGGTTACTGGAGTGGGTATGCGGACTATGTGATCGAGGATGAGGATGGGATAGGATTGGCGAGTGCGCTGAAAGGCGACGGGAGGGGCGGGTTCGATGAGAAGAAGGTGAAGCGGGCTGTGAGGGGGTTGAAGAGGGAAGCAAGAATGAAGTTGTGAGTGTCTCTTCATCCTCCCTTGCACATATATGCGACTGTCTCGAGCCAAAGCATGCTCTGGACGTCGCTTGACTCCTACATTTGTTGCTATTTGTCATTGTACTGACCGCACTTGCAGAATTGGTTTAATTTTAGATTGTGAGTTGATCTTGTTCCAGCAGATCTGCAACGTTTTATGCTGATGAACTGATCATTCTCAATGTTACGTCACCCTTAATTTTCATTCACGCTTCTTTTGACTTCCTGTAGCCCTATTACCGGGAGACATTCCTCTTCAAATCCTCCTCTTGCAGAAATACCTCAGGTCAACGTTTGACATCGTCGGTGTGCTAGCGCCGGAGTTGTCACTACGTATCCTCAGAGAATTGAGCGTGAAGGAGGTTGTCAAGGCTGGCTTGGTGAGAGCGAATTTGTTGTATTCCTCAGCGACGACGCATCATCAACTGACCCGGACGGACGTCGTACTCAGGTATCGAAGAAATGGTTTATGGCCACCAGGCACCCGGCGCTGTGGCGTTGGCACTGTCTACAACTGACGGCGAACGACCCAGTGCCGATCAGAGCGCCCGATACGCCTGAAGGATGGTATGTAAAATCCGATCCTTCATCCTCTTGGATCTTGCCGATCATGCCACACACATCAGGTTTCCGTTGTACCGTTCATTGCACCATCGCGAATCCAATTTTGCGAATGCCTTGCCGCAGAGTATCCGGTTCTTGAACGGACATACCAACTTTTGTACCACGTTGCTCTTGAGAGGTGTGTTCTGACGCCTTTAGGAGGAGTATTAGTTTCACACCAGGCCCTGCTCTTTTAGGCAAGCGACTTATCTCGGGTTCTTATGACGAGACCATCCGATTCTGGGACATAGAAACAGGTGAAATGAAGAAATGTCTTCAGGTGAAGAAACCGGTTAGCTGTGTGGATTTCTTGGCAGAGGAAGGTATGGTATAGACATGTACTGTTCCTGATTTGTTTTCTCACCCTTGCACCCAGAGGTGTTTGTCGTCGGGTTCCACGATGTCGGGTAAGTGGCATATATGGGTCCGACGAACAGCCAACTGAGAACGCTGTGAAAGACGTGTTCATTTGTTCTCCTCGGTCACTTTCACGCCATTGCAGCAACTGGCTGGCCACCTGAACGGCATTCGAGCTGTTGCTCTTTCCTCGCGTAACCTTGTGAGCGCTGGAGCGGACAAGGCTCTGGTTTGCTGGGATTGGCGGGCCGGAACAAAGATCGTTCGCTTTGGACAACAAACGACTGTCAACATTGGCGTGCAGATCGTTGGTTCCGCCGGTGCCTCAGATGAAGGCGAGAGAGTGGTCAGTGTGACCATCGATGGTATCGTCAGGGTGTTTTCAATCAGTTGAGTTTTTGATGTTTGGCGACTCTTGGAGGTGACTGATTCCTACATCGTAGAACGAAGAGAGATGGTCTCCCAGTTCAAACTCTCCGAGTTGGGAGGGAGTAGCCCTGCGCTGAATGCTAGGTTACATAACGTCGGGGCAGCCCCGAACAATATGCTTCAGTGGTTTGTAGCAAAAGGTACACAAATGACAGTGGGTGCTTTTCGAGTTTTGTGCTTTCTCTTTCCTCAATCTTTTGGTTAGTGCGCCACGAAATCGGTCATTCTCCACTTGCAGTGGAACGAAGACGAGGTGAAGCCGTCTACGGCTGAAGGCAGCGTCACGTCTCCCACCAGCAGTTGTGCGCGATTGTCTTCCCCTACGCCACCGTCCGGTCTGGCACGAAGCATGTCTGACCTACGTCCCCGTGGATCGCTGTCGCGGTCGACGTCGTCACTTGCCACACCCCAGCGTCGACAGTCGAGTCTGGGCATTTCTGTCCATTCGTCGAGCGCGCCGAGAAGCCGGCTTTCCCTTGCGACCCCTGGGACGCCACTTTCTTCGCTGCTGTCGCCCTTGCCGCGCTCTGGGACGCCGTTGTCGCCGCTGGGTAGTGGTGCTGTGGGTGCGGAAGGGTTTGCGATTCGGTTCGGGCGTGCTACGATCTTGACGGCGCCGCCGAAGCTTGTTGCCCTGGTAGAGACGCCAGACGTGGCTGTCGGTGCGGTCGATGCAAGGAAGAGGCGGGTGGTCACTGCGACGAGGTTTAGTTCCAGGGCGGGCGCCGATCGACGGGTACGTAGTATCGCCGCGTTCGAATCGGTGATTCTGACCGTTGGACAGGTGTTGATGTCGACGCATGAAGACAAGGAAAACGTCGACCCCGAGTTTGCCCCCCCGGAAAAAGACGATGGTGATGGCAAACTCACGTTGGATCAGCTTGATCGTGCATTTTCGAGCCCTGAGCCGGGCGTGGATATCGATACGAATATCATCCCACTTTCTGGCGCGTGGGCGGCGCTTGCGCACGTCAATGGCGACTCGGTGAATGGGGGCGCGACCAAGGGACTGTTGGGTGAGTTGCCGCCCAAGTTTACGGGTCTGGCAACGCACGAGAAGAACCCGATGTCGATGCAACTGAGCCATGAAGAGGTCGTCGTGGGCTGTGCGGACGGCACAATCTAGTGAGTGCACGCTATCTCCATGCGTCGAACGTCGAACATTGATCAACATTGTAGCGTCATGAATTTCGTTGGCCACGAATACCAAAGGGAGCGGTCCGCGCGATCGGATGACGGTGTGGAGGACGAGGAGACGGCCGTCTCTTCAGACGATCTTAGCGCATAAGCTTTGATTTGAAGGGACCCGTTCCGGCATCTACGCATGTTTGCAAGGCAGTTTTGTATGAATCAGCACAAAAGGACTCTTTTTTCTTGCGTTCACGCCATTTCGCATCGATTTTCTCTAGCATACACGTAATACCGCACTCGCATCCGCTCGTTTTTTTCTACTCTACGTTCGCTTCGGATTCCTAGTCAGATGCCTACAGTACCCCGCAGTAAAGCGCATTTTTCGCAGCTGAATCTGGCATGATGGTTATGTAAGCGAACATCATTACATTTCATTGACCTGGACTTGCCGACGAGGAGCCAAAGCCGACCTCGACGCCATTCCATTAGTTTGGGACGACCTCGCAAGCATGCCCGACGACGACTCTGACGTCGGCGTCTCCGAACGTGAAACGCAGTTCGTGCCCCGGTCGGACGACGACAAGGTGCTCTGGACGGTCGAGGAGATCACCGCAGAGCGTGGCAACAAGTACAGGGTCCGGTGGGCGGGGACAGACCCTGCCACGGGGAAACCGTGGACGCAGTCATGGGTCGCGAAGCACGACTGTACGGACGATCTGGTGGCCGATTGGAAGCGGAAGAAGAAGCGGGGTGCTGAGCGGAAGCGGGGTGCGTTTTGATGTCTTTCTCTTTCTCTCTTTTGTCTTGTCTTCCTTTTTTTTTTTTCCCCCTTTGGGGCGCGGACGGTCTTGGGCGGTTGCGCGTTGGGTGATGACGGTGTGGGTGCGCGGGGCGGGGTGCTGATGTACGACCCGGATTTGTAGGTGGACGGAAGAGCACGACGTCGCGCAGCTCTGTCAATCGGTCGTCCGTGCGCACGGGATCGTCGACGTCGGGAAGAAGGACACGTGCGTCGGCGAGCGCAGAGGCCTTGTCGCGCCTGAACTCGGTCGAGGAAGAGCCCTTGCCAGTGCCGGCGCCCAAACCGTCCCGGCCCGGCACGAAACGCAAGCGCGAGTCAGAGGTACCGGTGATGGCAAGGACAACGACGACAGCAAAGAGCGCAGCGCAGCAGGAGGGAGAGGAGGAGAAGGAGGAGAAGGAGAAGGAGCGGGGCGAGTCGCCGCGGCCGCACAAGAGACAAAGGACGGCATTGGAGTGGTTGATAATACCACCGCTGTCGTCGTCCGAGTCGGACGATGGTGTGGCGCTGCTGTTGGCCGAGGCGCGGACGCCCCAGCTCGCGCGGACCTTGGTGTCGCCGGAACGCAATGGCCCTGCGGTGGAGGGGTCCGAAGACGAAGACGATCGCTCGCCGCCGAAACCGAAGGGCAAGGACGAGGCCAAGGCGACACACCGGGCGGATGTGCACCCCAGGGGTGCTAGTGGCAGGCCAAAGTCTGTGGACGTACGGGGAACGTCGGGGATGCCGCACTCTGCGACGGCTGTTTCCCGGCGCGAGGAGCCTGTCGCTGATTCAGACGCGTCTGAAGACGAAGAATGCCAACCACTGAAACATGAATCACCCCCAGAACAGCATAATTACCCCTCTGAACAAGAAAAGGTGGATGCCTCTTCCCCCATCAAGGTTGGACCCCCTCGCGGTGTAAAGCGCCGGGGGATGCTGAGAGGGTCCGGATCTGCTCGCAACCGTGGACCTCCACGCACCAAACCTCGCGAGAACGGTCTTACGGACGAGGTCCTCGTCAACGAAACTAGGGGACGCGCTGCCGACGAGGTCACTTCCTCTGGTGTTGTTGTGTCGACAAAGCAGCACGTGGCTGACAGCCCTGCTTCCTTTTCTCCTCCCCGTCATATTTCCATACCGCCGTCCCCGGTCGAGCGCCCGCGCAGTCCTGAGCTCTCACCATGGGCTAGAGCCAGACTGGAGTTGTTTGATCGGATGATGGCAGATGCACCACAATTGAGTACGCTTCCTCTTCCTGCTGCGGTATTCGAACATATGCCAGATGACAGCCACTTCAACATTGACGACAATCACGACACCACCTATGACACCTACGACAATGTCGACCTGCCTCACCCGCAGAGTCTATCCCCAACGAAATCAAAATCAAAAATGTCCAAGCTGGACATGCAGAATGGCCTCGCCGTTCCAGAAACGGAATCGTCAGGCAATTTGCAAAGCCAACCCCGATCAATGCTCGAGTCGCCTTCACCTTTGCCATGTGGCCAACCCTCCCATAAGCCAGTGGATCTCCCAACCATCGCGATCACTGCCGCCTCTGTACCGGGCTCGTCCACCTCGCCGCAGGATCCGTTCCCACCGCCCCAACGACCATCGTTCACGAACCTACCGTTGAAAAAGCCCGCTGTCAGACCTACAGAGACGGCGTTGCATTCCAGGATCCACCGTATGACGCCCGTGCCAGAAGCCCCGCCCAGCTCGATCGAGAGCTTTACGTCCCCAAACCGCGTTCACAAGGGTAAAGAACGCGTGGTTGACGTCGACGAAGTCATTGAGAACAGCTTGTCGGAACGGGAGGGCGCAAACGAGCGCCGCCAGGAACCTGCGCCCACAAAGAAGATCACCGACTCAGAGCTGAAAAGGCGGGGTAGGGAGCTGTTTGACCAGGCGCAACTGGTGCGTGAGGCCGCGCGGTCAAAGACGAAGAAGACTACGCGGCTGAAGAGCGTTGGTGAACTCGTCAACGGGATGGCGTCGACGTCGACGTCGGTGCAAAAAGGGTCGTCGTCCCGGACACCACTTGACCTGAAGTGGGGGGAAGTGATCGATTTGACGGGAGGCGCAAACAGCACGACCTTGGATACACAGGAGCGCAGCGAGGTGAGGCCACTGAGTCGGGAAGAGAGAGAACGTTTGCGCATCGAGCTCCGCCAGGAAGAGGAGGAGAGCACACAAGAGGCGATGGGCATTTACCCCTCGCCGCCACCTGTAAATGTGTCTAACGTCGTGGACCCAATGCCGCCTCCCGGATCGCTCAAGGTGATGTTACGTGTTCATGGAGTCGTTGCTTTGGCGTGACTGACGTGCTGTTGTTTCAGGATGCACCTTTCAAGGGACACGTCGAGGATGTCGAACAGCCCTCGGGAGACCTCCAATTAGCGAGCGTAATCGTCCAAGCCAGCCAAGAGCAAGGGCACGAAGACATGGACACGGATCTGTCCCCGGCCAATCACCGAACCAGCTCCCCGCCACGTCCGATCCCAGGAAATTTGGTCCGTGGATCACTGCCGCGTTCGGGTTCGCACTGACCCGTTGTGTTTAGACGGACTCACCGAGGCGACGACTTGGCGAAGCGCTCTCGTTGCTCAACCTCAAATCGGAAGAGATCCAGCGCCTCGAGCGCGAACTGACCGATGCGCGCGAAAACATACGAGGGTTGAAGGCCGAACTTGTCGAGGCTCGCACATCCTCGGAACCGACCCCACCGGTCCGCGCTGCCTGGGATGCGGAGCGCGCACAATGGCATCAAGAGCGGTCCCAATGGAAGGACGACCGCTCGGCATGGGAGGTGAAGCAAAAGGATATATTGGACGGCCGAGCAAGCCTTGAGGCACGTCTGGCCGAGCTGGAGGGTGTAGCGACGCGGGCTGAGGAGGCGACTGCCAGAATGTCGGAATTGGAGGTCAAGCCTGCGGCGTGGACTGAGGAACGGGAAGCGCTGCGAAACGACCTCGCCCAACGATCGGAAGAGGTGGCTGCATTGATCAAGGTCCGGGAGGAACAAGACCAGGACCAGCCCAAGCGGGCCCAATGGGTCGCGGAAAAAGCCATTTGGGAGACTGAGCGCGCAGCGGTACAAGAAGCACAAGCCATTCTGACCCGCTCTGTCGAGGAGCTCACGGCGTCGGTGCAGTCGCTGATAGCCGCTAAGGCGTCTGCAGAGACGGATAGGGACTTTTTCCGAGAGCAATACATGCAAGCGTCTGGGTTTGTGAGTACAGTGCGTGCGGAGAATATGGAGCTCGAGAATAGGACCAAGATTGCCGAGGGGCAGGCGCAAGAGGGTGTTGCGGCGATCAAGACGCTCTTTGAGGTACTTGTATTTGTGTCCTGGGTATTCCGCGTACACTGCACTCACGCGCGTCTGAAGGGACGTATCAAGGCGCTCCAGGCGGACTTAGACCGATGGAAAAGCCTGACAGAGCTCCTGCAAGAAAAGGACAAGCGGACGAACGACACGCTGCGTTTGCGCGCGGCGCAAGCGCCCGAGCTCGACGAGCTGTGTGGCCGTTTGAGCGCGGAAAAGCGATCGCTCGAGGCGGACCTGCGTAAGCTCGGGCAGGCGCAGCAGCGGAGCATCGTCCAGCGTCACAAACTGTACGGCCATATCCTCGCGCTCCAGCGAGAGCGGGCAGCACTCAAGACCAAGTTGGCGGCGCTGGCGCGACTGGCGAGCGGGGGGAGCACGACGCAGGACATGGCGGCGGCGACGATGGAGAAGCCGGCGGTGCCGACGTCGCCGTCGGTCGGGGGCGTGGATCCGAACGACGTGATGTTGCCAAATCTGACGCCACTTCCGCCGGACAGCAGCTTTGACGATCCGACGCTGTTTCCGTGCATGTGGCGGCCGCAGTGGCGGGACCAGTGCCAGCAGGTATTTGATACCAAAGAGGTGCGTTGGTCCGTCGGCGTGTTCTGCGTGGGTCCGCTCACGACGGCACGTCAGGATCTCGAGCGCCATGTGCACGACCATTACCACGATTTGTTGGCCGAATGAACGTGGCACCGTCGGGTTGGCGTTGTTGAGCGTCGTAATACCCCACCGCGTCTGTCCATTTCAACGCTCGTTTACTTGTCTCTGGGATTCTGGGCTTCATATGTGTGTATCTAGACGATCACAATGTATGCGAATCGTGCTTCAGATGAAATAAGCTGTCGGTAAGTAGGTAGTGACAAACAGCTGAGCGGCACTATGTACAAGCAGATTCGAAGTGTCAAGCGAGGAGAGTTGGGTTGAGAGTTACATTGATGAAGGGACCGCATGAATGCGTACTTTCAATGCGTGTCAGCACGTCACGTTGGCCCTGGGTGGTACTAGGTCGCCATAAATGCCTGCCCATGGTCGAGCTGCGCGATGGCGAACAATTCTGACATCAATCATGGCCATGGCAGGCAAGCTGTTTTCGTAAATTGCGAGTGCCATTATTTATACAGACTGCCGTAATCCCAATCCCCACACAGTTGTGTATGCTTTGAGTGGTCCAGTAAAGGGCGTGACCCGAGTGGTTAAATGGACCAGTGGGGCGCATCATTTCACTCTAATTGCCTATCCACCGTTCAAACGCCGGCGGCGATGTGCTTCCCCTGGCGAATGGTCCGTCTTGCCTTTGTGGTACGTCCCAGAATCGCGGTGAAAGGGGAAATAAGACTGCAGAAAGGAGAGAGGCTGTGTAATGTGATACGAAGGTAGTGAGGCTGCTTGGTGACGTGAGCCTGCTTGGTGACGTGAGCGGTACAACGACAACAGCGCGCTGACAAACATTGTCAAAAAGGCAAGCGACGTCAACGCAAACACCTGTTGGACCGCCGGTCGGTTTCGTTTCGCAAAACGCATCGCAGGCACCCACGAGCGTCTTCTAGCTGATGGGTTCGACGAACCCATTGACGACTTCCTAGACGAGTTCAGCGCCGATGCGCGCCCTGCCAATCGTGGTTGAATCGCGATCCATGCAAGTTTCCCAAATAGCAAACTGTCGTGTCAGTGCGGGAATTTGCGTCGTGCCGCGGTAGTTGTTTTCGTAATGAACGGCGCAAATTCCGATCTCCTATACGATATCTGATAACATCCCTTGTAAGCAGTGTTTTGACCGCAATAGATGATATAGAAACATACCCATGGAGTATTCCGAAGAGCGATGCTTGACATCGCGTCGAACCGTCAGAATGAATTGTACGAGCAGGTACAATATAAGCAGCACAACAACCAAGTTGAAAAACGCCTGAAGATAGTTATGTTTACTTAGAATCTCATCTGTACAAAACGCAGAAGTATGTCGACTCACCCGAGTAACATATATAGGATGTCAGACAAGGTGCGGGCACAGGGGGTATATTGACCGCGTAGTAATTCGACGTATTATGTGCCGAGTCTGGCAATTTGGCCATTGTCAGTGTTGTCTTCTCGCTTGGCATAATAATGGACGTGTGCGTCCTGTCGTAACCTAAATATCCTTTTTAGATCGCCCATTGCCATGGCTCGACCATGTTCCTCCCTCGGAGGACTCAGGTTAGGCACGTCCACATCGCAAAGCTTTGAGTGGGCAAAGGCTTCTTGCGGAGAGAAGTTTGGGGGCGGTGCTCGCGAAGACGGGGCATTCGTTTGAGGTGGAGGTCTCTGGAAGATGAAAGGAAAATTACTATCTTCGCCAAACATGGGTGTAAACGGAGATGTGGGGAAGTGTCGGGGAAGCGGGATTCAGGCCATAGAAAGGGCCCGGAAACTATGGTTTGGGACGCGCGAATGCAGGAGGGACATGTAAACATACGTTTTCGGGTTGCGCTTGACTCGTCAGTAGGAGCCACCCCAAACTGGTTTTGTGCCGCTCGAAGGGCGGGTCGTAAATTGAAACTTCATTGGTGCCTCCTTCAACCTGAGGTGTGCGTCCATCGCGATCAGTGCCAGTAGAGTAACCCGAAAGATGCTGTTTGAAACAGTGAGTCCACGACGGACACAACACGCAGAAGGCTGGGGTTCGCACCGTGTCATTACCACTCTTTTTCACCTGTTGACCAGCGTTTGAACTAGTAACATCTGACGCATCGTTGTGTAATGAAATTTTCCGCTCTTCCCCTTCAGTCTTCACATTATTCGGATGGCCAATCTTACATGATGGACACCAACAATAATATGACTATCCCCTGTACCCTAGTTTCCTACACATCAGCCTGACAGTTGGACAATGACCTGCGAACACAGGCCTAACGAGACGCATCTCTCTTTTTCTTTTTCGTTCTCTTTTCGTTATCGCTGTATCCCTAGTTCGACATACCTGTTTCTTTTTAATTCTGCTGATCTCCCTTAGGTTTATATTGTGCATAACACTCCCATATATTTCTGATGTACGTTTTTCACCTTTCTGTTGACTGTTCCCTGCTCTCCGGTTTTTGGTTTTTTTGGTGTCAATCCAGTCCTGTCTCTGCAACCTCTCGGTTGTAGCCCCATGTTGTTCAGTCTGCTTGTTCAGATTGGATTATTGGTCGACCTTGCGTAGCTGATAGAATGTTGTACACCGGTTTGCATAACACATTCCACATCGGCATGGATTTAGGTAGGGAATAAAAAGGTGGCCTATCTACATCTGTTGGTTTGGTGACTTAGAGCGTTACAGTGCGATCATGACGGTCTTGGTGACCACTTGTCCTGACACCGTGCGAGGTCAACGAGAAACATGAATCATATTCACTACACCATACAAATCATCTAAACCGCGACAAACTATGCGCACGGCATCCACTCGTACATGAGCGCTTCGTGAACTATACGATCCGAATCAAGAAAACAGAGGGAATGTACGTAATAGTAAAAGGGACGAAAAGTGATCAAGATGGTGACCAGGGCGAATCTCTAGCGTCACCGCATCTGCAGGACTCCTGGACGTCATACAACGTCGCATCACAAAATTTCTAAGACTTGCGCATGGATATCCTCAGCAAAGTCGATCTTAGGATCAAGCCCCGACACGACGATCTCGTGTTCGGTAGCAACCCGCTTGAATTGACCGTAGGGCTGTTGCTGAAGCAAGAGCGCCTGGAACGGCTGCTGCAGACGAACGATGAGCCGAAGCGCCCGGCGAGCGGTGTCCTTGGTGACGGCACGGACAGCGTGCAACGGTAGAGTTGGTGCGGCATCGTTATTGCCTTCCAAATCAGAGTCTGGCTCATTCCCGATTGGCAGGCTTCCCCGAGCGAATTTGTCAGGTGGATCGCAGAGATCACCGATCCAAGGATGCACCAAAATGTGCTTGCATGGTTCGATCATCGATAGTTTGTCTAGTGTGGAGAATTCCACATGACCTATTCCTGATACACGAACACGATAGAAATATTCGTGACTGCTGGAATGTTGCATATAGATTGTCTTGATAGTAAAAGTGATGCACGGGAGGAATAGTCGACAGCCAGCAAAGCGAATTGGTGGTAAACCAGTGAACTGGTCATGGATTCTCATCGCTTCTGCTAGAAAGATCGACGTCTCTAACATCGCGACACGCCGGTCTATTTCTCCCTCTGTAATCGCAGGCGAACCGAGCGTTGGTTGCTTGTAGACGGCAAGGGTCGCGGGAAGGCAGCTGTTATATGATGACGATTGGCCTGTCCAGGCAAGAACCGTTGGTTCTCCTGACCGAGACACGGTCTCTGAAAGTAGATGGCCCAGTGCCGCAGCACCCTCACCATAACACGGTTGGATATCGCTTTGGAAGATGCCTATCAGTGAGTATGCAATGTCTTCTTCCTTTGTCGCCTCACGTGTCGAGGCTAGCCGTAATTTCTCCCGTACGGTGAGAACAGTAGGGTCGAAACACCTGATGATCTCCTGAGGGAGGTCGATAGAATCCACAAGCTCCTGCATAATCTCCGGGGATTCTTTGTGGTTTGGAAGTGTGTCACCAAGATACGGCTTCCAGTTGCAATCGTAGAATCGGATTACCTTCGGTGCAAGAAGCTCTTGCGCAGTCCAAGCCCGGGTGAACCATTTACTGTCTTTGAGACGACGAGATTTATATCTCGAGTCTGCGTCCGCAAGGAAGGCGAACGTGGCAGCGGATTTTTTGTACCACCTAAACATCTTGATGAGAGACTCTTGCAACACATCAGGATCCTCTTTGTTGATACAGCACGTGTCTGACCAAGCCCATCGATACCCGCCTTCTCGGACAACTTCACAGAATGTGCGCAGCTTGTCATTAAGGGGTGATTGGCCCAGATTCCAGACAGAGCGGGCCTCTTTGACATCCTGGTACGATGGCTCGTCCCCTTCCCATACGTGTGAGAACGTGACATATCTGAAATAATCTGTCGCCACCTGGCGGATCCGACCGCCGTCAAGTTCGAGTGTCATGGAGGAAATCAGTTCCTTGAACTGTGGCTCAGATTTAAATATATCCATTCTCTCTGTTCTGTTGCAGAGGGTGCCACTGTCCGGCTTCACATCCACAAGAATGAACGGGCACACATCACAAACGGCAGATTCGATTTTCTTCTTTGCGATGGTGAAATTTCCTGCTAATTCTATGCGATTCATGTTACGGGTCGTCTTAGCGCAAATAAGGTGGCACTTACGACGAGTCTTGTCATCCAGAGACCCTTCCGGTAAGGAAGCCATACGCGCCAGAGTATCAGCCGCTTCGCCATAGCGTTGCAAAGCATAGAAAGCGGCAAATCTTCTCTCGTATCCCCATGGATTTGGAGGGTTTGCCATGATTGCCTTGGTAAACTTTAGAGCCGTGGAATACTTGAAGAGGCAGCTTTACCTGGTTTGCATCCTTCAAAACGTCATTCCACGACATCAACATCGATATTTCTCGAGCCTTGCTTGGTTTAACGAAGAAACCCGCAATGTCGGAAGACTGCACGGACGACGCGGTAGAATAACGCTCGATCCCTTCTTCTGGATCGTTAGGCTGTAATGCCGCATCGCTAATGTCTTCGAGTGGCCCGATCTGACCTTGAAGATACTTGTGAATGACGAGAGTAAAGTCCCATCCGAACATCTTTAGAACAAGATTAACGAGTCGCTGAACGTCAATAAAAACGGCTCACGAGCGAAATGACCACAAGATAAGGATTATTTTCATAAAAGGAAGCTTCCTGTTCTCCCTTGAGGAATCCTGTACCTTGCTTCCGGTCTGTTTTGCTGGGCGATAGCCCTCTCAGAAGAGACAGTACTTGTGCCTGTCGCAGACCAAATTAACTTTGTGTACTGCTAATCTCACCATTTACATACCAAAATAGCAGTAAGTGACGAGTTTTCCAGTGCGACGTCCACAGCTGCTGAAACGGGGTTCTTGTACTTTTCGCATTGAAACAAAAGGATGGCCTGGGGAAACGAAGTATTGGCACAAATGAAGAGGGGCATAAGACACACACACCCTGATCAACAACAGAAGATCGCTTTCTGTCTCCGAACTATGAGCGAATACAAAATCAAACACATGCATGGCCGAGTCGTGCTTTCCGCCACCAATGTGGGCAATCGCCAGCGCAATGAAACCAATAACGGATTGCCGAACCTTGATAGACTTCGGAAAGCAATATTTAGCACAAGATAGGATGATGGATGATTCAATGATACCTCCGTAGCATCGTTGAGTGCCCTGTCAAGCAGCGTAGCGCCCTCCTTGGCGTTTTTGGGTACCTTGTCCATCAAACGCAAGCGTATCAGAGAGCGATGAGCGAGAGCGCGTGCAAGGTGAGAGACATCTGAAGCATGTACAACTTCTTCCGTCAGGAATTGCTCAACGCGGCCTAGGTCGCCGTTCACCCAGGATTCGAATACCGCATCACGCATATCCATGAGCGGCAACTTGACCACTAAGAGAGTGGATAATCAGAATAACCGAGCTAATAAGACATGAATATGCTCACGATGAGAGATTGAAGGTGTGGCCTATGGCATTTCAGACTCGCCAGTCTTTACAATCATAATCACTTACATTTACACGAAGGTACAAGCCCGGGAGGACGTCATGAAGACTTCGAATGGTGATATTCCCTTCATGGTCTCCGATCGCAATGGAGTCATCGTACGGTGACAGCGCCATGCTGCGGACTATGCTTGTGTGCGAAATGACAGCACCGATTTGCCTATGGGTTACGGTGTCCCAAAAGGATACTGAACTTCTTGTAACCGCGGCAATAAACTTTTGGTTTTGTGACACAAGGATGCAACTGGGTAACGAGCCACCCGGAACGGACCATTCGCCGAGTGACTCGAAGCGTCCTTGAAAAATTTTCAGATGTTTGATGTTCATGTACGACATGGCATAGAGCCGACAACCATCCACCGACCAGGCAAGGGGTGAGGAATGGTTCGGGTAGAATGGACATGGGATGTTCAACAGTAGCCTCCCATCTATGCTGTCATAAATTCGAATAGACTCGTGAGCAATAGCTGTAGCAAGACGGTCACCGTTCGGCGAGAACCGCACTGCCACCACGACGTTGTGATGTCGTGTGGGCCACACCAGCCGTCTCCCCGTCGTCATACTCCAGATCAGCACATGCTTGTCATTCGAACCCGTCGCAAGCTTCTTCGAATCGGACGAAATGTCGACTGAAGTTACCGTGTCTGTATGACCCTTGATGACCACTCCCCTTCCGTAGTTCCCGGGATTACCCACGTTCCATACCTTCACGTTCGACTCTCGACCATGGAGTCCACACACGAGCCATTGGCGATCCTGAGACAGCGCAGCTGCAAAAATTCTTGTTCCTGCTTGAATTATTTCCCCGACCTTGCACCCGTCTTGTACCCTCCACCGCCGAAATATCCCTTCAGTATCACCAGCCACTATTTGCCTGCCATCTTCCGCGAAAAGGACAGTGTCGATAGGACGAAGCCCGCCTGTTTCAACTAAATTCAATCATTTAGAAGTTAGTGGGTGGCTGCTACCGTGCTCATCCACGACTGGTACGCACTTTTCTTGATCGACTCCATAGTTGTCCACGGCACGGAGGGGGCGCAACGTAGTATTCAGCAGAAGGCGGAGATAGCCGCTCGAATCTCGGTCGCATCTTCAAATTGGTATCGATAAGCACACAGCCCACGCCACAGCAGAGCCGACAAAGTTTGATTGCGTTCAGCAAGTTTCAAATCGGGCCGCTTACTGTCCGGCCGCCGTTGATGACAGCAGCAGTTCACCAGCAATATTATTCCCGTCGGTAGCGGTGCCCTGGCACCAAATCCCCGACTCCTGCAAGTAACACCCAGTCAGTTACACTGTCACCGTTGTCACCAGCAGGATTGAAGTCGTCTCACATGCATTGAGTGCGTAGTGTGCACCAGACGCTGTAGTAGGGCTGTGGATACCGCATCGATGCGATAGTCTTCTGGAACGCAGGAAATTCGCACCAACGGATTTTACGAAACACCGAGGTAAGTGGGAATTGATCGCTGATACCATTATCGATAGGGAGCAGGTTACATCACCCCAAATCCCCCTTCGGTCTGTACCTCCACTACTCTCCCAGAATCATAGGCAGGCATGCCCGCGAGGGGAGAAGGTACGCATTCATGGTTGGTGATCACAAGTAATAACCACCCACTCGTCTCCAGATTTCGATATCGGAGACCAGCATAGCATTTGTCCTGTCGTCTTCTCCAGAAAGGGACATGAAGTATTGGGCTGCGATTCTGGAGGACGGGCTTGGCGATGGAAAGCACAAGAGAAAAGCAAGATTGATGAAGCGATTTTGGTTGAAGGGGCGGTAATTTTTGCAGCTGCGCTATCGCCGGATTGCAGTTGGTTAGTATGTGGAGTCGATGCACCACCATACGCAAGGGTTTGGGCCACGGGGACTTACCACAGGATGGCTGATTTGGATGATCACACAGACACCGTGCTATCGGTTGATGTTTCCTTCAGCTCGAAAAAAATCGTGACGGGCGGGGCCGACAAGCGCGCGTTCATCTGGAGCGTCACTGGCCACCAAGTGGAACGACTCGCTGGCCCGTTGGAGCACGGCGACCGGGTTCTGGGTGTACAATTCTCCCCGCGCGCAGACCAAATTGCTACCGTCTCTGATGACAAGTTCATCCGGATCTTCGGCGGCGACAATGCTTGCCATGAACTACTGATTACCCTATGCCCCTTTGACTCATGGTCATGCCCCCCGCTTGCCTGGTCAGACGGCGCTAAACGGCTTTTCGCTGTCTCCACCACTGGAGTAAAGTCTTTGGACACATCTACAGGATACTGGTGTTATACGTGGTCCCCTCCTGTTGATGCGTCTTATCAACCCCCCTCTTTCATCGCCCTATCACACAACCAAAAGTTTATGGTGGTTGTCGTTGGGAAGTCTCTCACTTTTTGGGATATCTTTACGGACCAGCGAATTGGTCCCGTCATCAAGCGTAGAAGTGCAGTTCGGTCCATCACCCTCTCCCCCACAGACGATTGTATTGTTATTGTGGAAGACAACGGAAAGGTTACTTGGGAGTCTATTCGGGATATTCTTTTGGTCACATACTTGCCTTCAGATGTAAGTGGTTCGACTCATAAAGGCCTGTAAATCCGAAAGATCACAATCTCCTCCAGTTGCCTCTCATGAGTGTTGATGATGAGGTATTCAGGTCATGGGCACAGGGCAACTTGACTCGCGCCAGACAACTCCTGACAAATGAAATTAGACCTCCCGCGGATCCTCATCATGCTCTCGCCAACCGCGCTCTTGTCTTGTCACGCCTGAAAAGGTATTCGGAGGCTCTCGCTGACGCCGATTGGGTAAAATCGGATTAATTGTTACATCAGGCATCGACTGACATGGTTTAAAGTCTGCAGAAAGGCGATCGTCCACTATCGGTCACATTGCACTTTTCATTGCCCGCTCCGGCAATGGCGAGCACGACTCGGCTGCATCGCAATTTATGAAAGTTGTCGCTCACAGTTCAGGAGACGAAAAAGACTTGCTCTTGTCAATTCGGGTATGATTTTGCCGCCAAGTTATCGCTTGGATTAACATCATGCTTCTATTAGTCTATCCTGCAATTTGAACGTGCAAGACAAGCGGGCAATTTTTCGGGTGCGCGTGATTGTATATGTGATTTCAAAAACGGGAAGAACGACAACTTACTCTATGTTATGATTGAGGTAATACACTGACAATAGGATCGCATTTATTGGTGGTTAATGAGGTCATAACAGGCTCAAATGCACCTTCTTCTTGCAAGCATGGCGTTGAGAATGGAAGACCATGCGCAAACTGTGCAGTCACTCCGGCATGCGCGAGCAGTTCTCCCGATGCGTCAAAGAAGTCCCCGGCTATTAGTGCTCTCACTCGTAAGCCGCATGTGTATTTTGTCATGGCATCTTCTATCGTGCTAACATTACTTGGAAGATCTTTGGATGGGACTTTGACTGTCTCGATTATGCTATTGAACGACAGATTCAAAGATGTATCAATCATTTTAAAAATCCTTCGATGGTGTCCAATCATCAAGCAGCGATCGAGCAATATTCAAGTATACTGTCCCTCAAGCCATTCAATCATGCAGACCTGCTTATTAAGCGAAGCGAAGTCTATGGAAGGTTGGGGCAGTGGAAGGATTCACTGAGGGATGCAGATGAAGTACAACTTTCTCACATTGACGCCTGTGACTTCTGAATTTGACCAACTACAGGCGATTTTGGCACAACCACTGAACCCATGGGGATACCAGAAGAAACATGTAGCATTGCACCATTTGAAGCGCTACGAAGAAGCGATTGATGCATATTCTCATATGCATTCCTTGATGGAAAAAACCCTTGATCAAGAAACCCATCGTGAGTATCCTTGCTCACCCTCGATTGTGTTGTAACCTGGATCATACGGAACTGGCAGGGAAATACATTTCTCTTGCTGATCTAAAGACGGCCATCGACAATAGCGCGCGGGATGCCTCAAAGAAATGCCCACTCATTCTCATCGACGTCAAGAGTGGGTGTCTGTGTGATGAATTTGAGCGGGTGAATACCCTGAAGTCGGAGCCCATGTTCCAGGAACTAGTTTCCCTTATGACACTCGAGCTGAAGGATAAACAACTAGAGCGAACGAATGGCGGGCCGCTGCGGCTCGCCGCTGGCCGCTACCTGAAGATATTGGTGGAGTTCTTCAAATACGAGACATTATCGCACGTGTGGCAAGGGAAGGAGCCTTCTTACCAGGATGTCAGATCAGTCAAGTCGATCTGGAACCTCGGTCCCTCTCAGCTCAACGACAAATTGCGTAAATTTTGCGAAATTGTTCGCGAGGACCATGTGAGGTGGGCATGGTCTGATACTGTCTGCATAGACAAGACGAACAGCAAGATGCTGTACCAGGCACTCAAAATGATGTACAGATGCTACAAAGAGTCTGCCGCCACGATCGTCTTTCTTGCAGACGTGGACCCTCTGTCACACTCGGCCATTCATAATCTCAAAGACAGCAAGTGGTTGAAGCGTGCCTGGACATCACCTGAGCTCCTCGCATCTGCTACAGTCCGATTCTACGATTGCAAATGGCAGCGGTATCTTGGCAAGGCCTCTCACGGCAGCATCCCCCGTGACATCAACAACGATAAGACGTCCCCGCAGATCTTGGCAGAACTCACGATTTCCATCGGCCTCCCTGAACAAATAATCGCAAACTTCAGTCCCAAGGATCTCAGCATTCGAAAGAGATTGCAGATATCCTCAACACGCGAGGCGACAGAGGAAGAAGACCATGTTTACTCACAGATTGGTATTTTTGAAAGCGACATCTGGCCTCACTACGGAGAAGGTTATGCGGCAGCGCTAGGCCATCTGATAGAGGAGACCGTGGCTCGTTCAGGCGAAGTAGAAGTCCTCGAATGGAGTGGTGGCAAGCCTTCATCATACAATAGCTGTCTTCCGGCCACCCTTGAAGTGTACAGTCAAATGCCCCACGAATCACTCGTAGGCAGGGGTGCCGGGGCAGACCTCCATCTCTCAGGACCTATGGAGTCAATCTGCATGGCTGCCTCCGAGTTGCCTCCAGTGCGCTTTGCGAACCGACGACTACAACTCCCATGTATCATCTTCCCAGTCACGGAAGCAACACTCCTCTCTGAGACTGATGGGGTAAAACACTATTGTATTTCAGTATCCCAGATCGGTTCCGTTGCAATCGTCTCGTCGGATACCCTCTCGTTGGAGAGAAGTTGCCTGCTCCATCTGGTATATCCATGGATTCGCGAATCCCGGATGGTCAGCCAGTCCGACAACAAACCTGTAGCCGACTCGCCGGACCTTGACTTGGTTGCTCAGCTCGCCGCTCGTCTCCAAAGGGAATTCCCTGTTTTGTTGCTGCGGGGACAACAGCCCCATAGGGAGTTCAGCCGAGTGGCCACGGAGTGCAGAATTCTTTTTCCGGGCATTAATCCTCGGATTGATTCCATGGGAGGTGTTCATACTGGGGTCGTAGAGATACTGTGATGCGAGAGGTACCGAGTCAGAATACAATATTCCTCCTACCACCGTGCCCCAAATTTGAAGGTGGTCACCTGACTGCGCTCCATGCAGGTATACAACACGTGTGGTATATCAAGCACGCCTCGAGCTCGGGGGATACAATGAGCAGAGCCCTCCGAGTCGAGCTTGCAATATGGAGATTGCAGTGGCTGATCATAGCGCATAATAAGACACAAGATGCGCCCTGACCGTTGTCGGTTATTATCGAACAGAGAAGAACAGTACGCCAGGCGCGTCTAGTACTAGGCCTCTAAGCAATTCCGGGAACACATCTATACCTCAACGCCTCCAAGCAACTACGCTATTGGAGTGGGGCGGAACGACAGAGCGTTTGGAATGTGTTCCAGTAAACATTGCATGCAACGGAAAAGAACAAGGGTGATAAAGTATAGGCCTCATCTAAAAGTGGATCGCCTTTCCATACGCCGACATGGCAGCCTCCTTGAATGCTTCGCTGAGCGTGGGCTAGAGAGCACGGAGCGTCAGCGCATCGCGTTGGACACAGGAATCCGTGACATACGTGGGCATGTGTCGTGCGTGCAATGTCTTCTGAGCTTGCGCCGTACTCCAGTGCAAGGACGGCTTCCGAGATCATCTCACCAGCGTTGGGACCTGTTGGTCCAAAATCAGCACGACTGGTCACCAACACAGGACGATAAATACGCACCGATGATATGCACACCGAGAATCCTGTCCGTCTCCTTCTCAGAAAGGAATTTAACAAAGCCCTCGGTGTCGAGGTTTGTCTTGGCCCGAGAGTTGGCGGCAAAGGGGAATTTGCCAACGTTGTATTGTACGCCGGCGGCCTTGAGGTCCTGCTCGGTCTGGCCAACCCAGGCGACCTCGGGGTGGGTGTAGACGACGGAAGGGATGCCGTTGTAGTTGACATGACCGTGGCCCGACTTGAGGTACTCGACGGCAGCGATGCCTTCCTCCTCGGCCTTGTGAGCGAGCATGGGTCCAAAGGTCACGTCGCCGATACACTTAATGTTCTTGACCGAGGTGCTGAATTGGTCGTCGATGATGATGCGGCCCTTGTTGTCTTTCTCGACACCGATGGCTTCGAGGTTGAGGCCCTCGGTATATGGACGACGACCGACAGCAACCAACACGACATCGGCTTCAAGCTGAAGACCGGGTCAGTTTCCCTACACGTTCAGGCCATCCAATTTCGACTCACGGTCTCTTCCTTGCTGTCCTTGGCGGATTCAGTCTTAACGAGCACCTTGCCGTCGGCCTTGTCCGCGGAGGTGACTTTGGTGTTGAGCTTGAACTTGATGCCCTGTTTGGTCAGGATCTTCTGGAATTGTTTCCTGCGAAAAGCCGTCAGGAAGGAACGCAACATGACGCCGGTTGTATACGTACGCGACCTCCTCGTCGATGCCAGCCCCACCAATGCCACCGAGGAACTCGACGACCGTGACTTCGGCGCCCAGCCGACTCCACACGCTGCCCATCTCCAAACCAATGATACCACCACCAATGACGACCATCTTTTCTGGCACTTGCTGGAGCTCGAGTGCACCCGTGGAGCTGACGATCTGTTGCTCGTCTATTTGGATGGCGCCGCCGGGGAAGGGTGCAACCTCGGAGCCGGTCGCGATGATGACGTTCTTGGCCTCGACCTCGGCCTCACCGCCTTCGAGAAGTTGGACGGCTATGCGTGTTGGAGAGAGGAAGGAACCGGTGCCCTTGATGTAGTCGACCTTGTTCTGCTTGAAGAGTATCTCGATGCCCTTTGTGAGCCCGACGACGGATTGTTCCTTGGCCTTGAGCATTTGAGGCAGGTTGAGCGAGACACCGGAAACTGGAGTGTGGTTGAATGAATGGCTCGGAGGCGGACGGAGGTGAATGACATACCATCTATACCACGCCGCTCAAGGTCGTGTTTGGTTTGATGGTAAAGATGCGAGTTGTTGAGCATGGCCTTGGACGGTATGCAGCCGACGTTTAAACACGTGCCACCTAGCGAACCGCGCTTCTCGATGCAGGCGGTCTAGCACTCGTCAGCCGGGGTGTGCGAACGAGAGGGATGACCCGGATACCTTTAGGCCGAGCTGGGCAGCCTTGATGGCTGCGACATAACCACCAGGACCTACGGGGGTGGTCACGACACGCCGTCCGTCACAATGTCTTGACTTACCTCCACCAATAATGACCGTGTCATAGGACCCGGAGGGTGTGGCGAGACCACGGTAAGCTTGGGCTGCGCTGAGCTGAACGGCAGCATGCCGCAGCCGCCGTACGACGTGCTACGAGACGGTGAGGAATAGCGACAAGCTTGACGACGAAGAAACCGTACTCTTTGTGAAGCTCTCTGCAGCTGCAGCATGTTTTTGGACGAGGTGGAGGAATTTACTCAGCCGGGCAGGCTCGGTCACATAATGCTGTGACATTAATCACGTGGTGTGTGACATGGCGCCCGGTGATCCGTGGGAAGCAGTGGCAGTGCTCCGAGTGCCACCGCCACTGGGCCACTTTGCAACATGTTCCAGTCAACCTCGTCGACACGCCCCAAAAAGTTGCTCTCAACTCGCCGTTCTTGACAACGCTCAGGACCGCACCGGGGAAACCCTGTGATCCACAGACGGCTCGTTTACAGGCTGGTGATCATTACCTGACGACGTCATTAGCGAATAGTGTCATGATCGTGCGGGCGACTCGACGCGGTTAGACCCGCTCTGATTCCATCAAACTCCCCTGACAGCGTTCGCATTGGAGGGGACAGCCTCCACATGTATACTGCACACACGTCTCTTCTCGGTAACATACTTAAAACCAGCGTCGCAGGAGCCGCTCAAATGTGCCGTCGCCCCCATTCGCCTTTCCCGTCTTCTGGCAAGACTCTCTGTTCGTCATGACGCACTCGGGATCCGGTTTTACCCACTCTCTGTCCTCAACGCCTCGGGATGCTGTCAGGAACGGTCCTTCCGGCGGCGCACACAAGCTGCACTTTCTGCATATCACGGGTGAGATGGTACGTGCTACCACGCTCGCCCTCGCATGCTCTTCTCACCGCCCCGAAGACCAATCCTGCGCTTCTCGGTATGGCCGTGTCTTTTCCAACCTGAAACGCCAGTCTGAGTCGATCTCCATAGAAAATTTTATCGTAGAACACCCAATGGTACATTCCGCAATCATGTTCGGACACGGAAGATACAGCGCGGGCGTTCTCATCGAGTTGAAGGATGGTTATAAAATCGATACGAGTGACGCAAAGCAAGTGGAGGAAACGCGAAATAAGCTTCAGTAATTCCATCTGTTTTGCCCCACTTGAGCGCCTCATCTCAGACATGTCTAGGCCTGTTATCGACCGGATGAACATGTTTGCGCCGCGACACGCTCGGGTTCAGAAAGAGGTTCGACCCGTGTTTCCTAGTCACACGCCTAAACATCAACCACGATTCTCTCCATAGATGATCCTCTTCACAACACCCTCGAAACCGTTTGCCCACGCCCCTCTTAGTACTCCTCAAGCAAACAGACGAGATACATTAGCCGAATACAGCGATGAAATTAATGCACTTTATGAGACGATATCTCAAGTGACACACATGTCATTGAAACCACCCAAGATCTGGACGCCCAAGAACACTTTAGTTTATGTGCGGGGTATCATCGTCGCCGTGTTGGGCAAGAAACTCGAGGACGACGCTGACCTCTTTAACTACGGAACAGATAGGCATGTGCTTTCCGCATGGTTCCTCGGGATTCTTGACTTTTTTGCAGTCTACAGGCAACCCGCATTCGGATAATACTCTTTCATGCCCTCCATAGCACGGCCAAGACCGACACCCGAAAGCTCTCGGGCAACATCGTTCACATGTACCCCACCATTGCTGCCCTCGCCACGTTCGCCTCTCGTACCGCACTCGCGTGTTTCCGACATAGGACCGAGGCCAGTCTAGCCCGGTGCCTCGAGATGACTAAGATGGTCGAATCCTACAGCGCCAAATTTCCAGCCCACCATCCCTCCTTACCGCCGCCTTACAGCGATGTCGTGCTCATCACTGGTACGACCGGCCTACTTGGCTCCAACCTGCTCGCCCAGTTTTTGCAGAGTCCGCGAGTCACCCGAGTTTATGCGTTGAATAGTCGAAAAAGCAGACCGGGGTCCCCTACGGAACGACAGGCCACCCTGATGCATGCGTCCGGGTTGGACCCCGCTCTGGCACGTCATCCCAAGCTAGTGCTCCTCGAGACGGATGCGCGGCGGAGCAGTCTTGGCTTACCCCCCGAACTGTACGACAAGGTGCGTCCATGCGACGTCGGCATGTGTCTAGACTGACGGGGACGCGTCTTTCAGCTGCACACCACCGTGACACATGTGGTACACAATGCCTGGCTGTCGACGTACGACGCCGACGCGCCACTCAAGGTCTTTGACGGCAGCTTTCGTATGCTCCGCAACCTCGTCGACTTTGCATTGTCGAGCCCGCTCCCGGTCCCGCCACGCCTGCTGTTCATTAGCTCGAACGACACGCTCCGGGGCGCATCCGCAGGCACTGCCACAAAAGCTGGGGGTGGCGAGGACGACACGGATACAAGGGCGATCGGGCTCCCCGTTGTCGCCGAGGGTCCGGCAAGCGCGTGCGACGCTGCTGGCGACGCGTACGGTGAGTCCAAGTGGGTCGGCGAGCAGATCCTCGCCGCTGCCACCGCCGAGACACCACTCCGGCCGATCATCGTCCGTGTGGGCCCGCTGTGTGGCGCCGCCAACGGACGCTGGCGCGAGGAAGACCTGTTGCCCAAGCTCGTGCGCCTCAGCGTCACACTCGGCGCCCTTCCTGAAGTGGACGAGGTGCGTCGTTGTGCCACGCTACCGAGGCATCCTCGGCTAATCTGATGGTGCGTCCACCATGCAGACGGTGCATTGGATACCGGTGCACACCGCCGCGCAGGCTGTCGTGGAGATGCGCAACGCACTGTCGACCTACCTCCATGTGACGCACCCGCGGCCGACCTCGTCGCTGACGCTCCTCCGGTGTCTGGCTGAGGCGCTGGGCCTGCCGCTCGTCCCGCTCGCGCAGTGGACGGCCCGGCTCGAGGCCAAGGTGCACGCGACGCACGGCGTGGCGGCTAACATCTGGGCAGGGAAGGAGCAGGACCCGGCGCTGGGGGTGCTGCGGCGCCTCCGGCAGGTGAGGGAGACCGCAGGGAGGGGGACGGGGACGGGGACGATGCAGACGGGGGCACCGACGGTGTTTGGGCACGTGCGGATGGCGTCGGACGATGCGTGGTTTGCGTCGCCGACGCTGCATGGCGGGTTGAGCGCGCTGGGGATGGCGGATGTGCAGCTGTGGGTGCGGCATTGGCGAGAGGTGGGGTTGATTCCGGCGCCGGCATCGTCGTCATAGTTCAGGGTGGGTGTCTGATGTGCCAGGGGCGTGTGCTTGTCATCCGGGGACATCATGTGTAATTGTAGTCGTCCTACAGCAAGGCTTTTGTAATGGTATTCGTTCATCACGAGCAGACCGCTGATTGGGGCCGGTGGTCTGATAGAAACGACTGTATTCGACCAACCTGGTACTATCGATATGATCCGATCCACCGGGTGTGTGTGACTAAGCAAGTGTATCCTGTGGTGATTTGAAGACTCAAGCATGATGATGATCAAACCCCTGCTCCGCCGGCGAGCGCCCGAGTGGCAGTCTAAGCAATGGAACCCTCGTAATCTCGGATCATGTCGGCTGCCAGACACCTTCGCGCGGTGTTACGGCAAGGCCCTGAGAGTGCGCAGTCATCCCCAGTATGTAGTCGTACAGCAAGCGCTTGGCAGCAGGTCAGAGCAGCCTTGGTAGGCTCCGCTAGGCGCCGGCCCGGGGGCTGTAACCTCCGAAAATGACAACACTGGAAATGCATGCCACGGGCGCCAGGGAGGAGCAGGCGGACCTGAAAGACCCCCAGCGTGGGCAATGGCGGGTCGTGCAGCAAGACGGACTCACGGCCCGCGAACCGGTCCTAACGCCCGAAAAACAATCATGCTGTGCGCCTCTTCATTGGCCAAAGGACGCCATGCGCAGGGTTCTGATACCGATGGCTGTCCTCCCGAGGCATCCGAGCAAGGTCAGACCATCGATATGAAATCACAAACAGGCCAGTGTCACCCCGGACCTCGAGTAGGATGTGGACGGAGTCGGCCGGGTGCCACCATAATATCGCGCACCCTGCAAGATTCTGATTCGTGGCGTGATACCCCTGGACTCCGACAGCTTCAAATGGTAGTCATGCGTGCTTTGTGCGATTCACAGGATCACGACCGACAACATTCGAAGCATAGCCATAGTATGTTCAGAAGACGTGGCTGAGGAAGGGGAGATTGGCAATGAGAGGTCAGTCTGGGAACGAAGCGTTGGGGTTGGCGGATACTGGTGCCAGCCAGACCGCCATCTACAAGGGTGAATCCGACGAACCCGAGCAACCTTGCGCTCTAGACGCCTAGTCGTCATATCGACGGGATTGATGATGGGCACCCCGAGTGAAGAGCATAACCCTACGAACCTGACACGGGCCAGGGGAGAAACGTAGGACCCTCCACAGGAAGAGTGAACGTGCGCAGAGAGTACTTGTGGCGATGTCGAGGAACGTCCAGTCGGCGGTGCAAATTAGCGAGTCGACGTGTGAGAGTGCCAGCATTGAAGGTGGATGCCGATCGTTTTCCTGTAGTACCTTCTCGTCGACTCCTGCTGCGGGCCCTGAGAGCGCGGCTCTTGGGATGAAGTGTCTGAGAAGACGGTTCGCTGCAATGCCAGGTGCGGGTGTGTACGCGGTGGAGGCGGGCACTGGGAGCCTCGAAGGACGCGCTTGCCAGTGAGCTCGTGCATGCCTCACCTCGAGTCCACCGACGACCATTACCTCACGCATTGAAGTTTCCTGTGCCAGTAGCATTGCCACACACAGCAACTCATCAAGCCGCTCTACACGCGCAGCTCCCTTTCTGCGGCGACCCTAGTGGCCGCAACTTCCAGGTATGTACGCGGGTCCCAATATGAGCGTTTAATCCAGGGTGCTAAGCGACTTAAAATAAGGCCGGTGTTACGATTGCGCTGATGCTGCTCATGTGATGCACAACGTGTTTTCCTTGGCCATCCTCGAAGATCCAGTATATATGGCTGTGGAAAGAGACGATAACGGTCTCCCCACTCTACAGGATGCCCCCCCTCCACAGACCACTTGCACATGATGCCCCTACTCTCAACTGGGCGGGCGTCGTTGGCTTCTTCGGTGGTGATGAAGCCATCTCGGCCATGGCGACAGTCCATCTCTACAGAGGCAGACGGTGGCTTGGCTGGTTCAATTCTCCGGGAGGCTACACGGTTGCAAAGTGTTTCGGCAGGATGGCCAACGCACGCTTTTGGGGTGCGCTGTTTCCAGGGCCGAGAGACTCCCCGACGGTCACCTTTGGGCTTGATGGCAAGCCTGGTCCCGAATACATCGCAGCCATGTCAGGAACCAGGATGAAAACAGGGCATCTTGCGTATCTCACGATGGAACGAAGCAGAAGCGCCGAGGCGAAGCTCTTGGGAGGAAGACAGTCGACGCCCATCGACGTTAGTTACCTGACGATGAACCGCGTCAAACACGATAGCCCCCTCGAATACCTCCCCCTCCTGGATGTCCTCCTTGCATTCATCCCCATCAGCGTTAGCGTCACAGCCTGCATCATGTGTGCGCTGGTCTATGATTGGCTTAGCTTTTCCCTGATCCTCCTCGGCATCATCTCCAGCGGCTTGGCCAGTTGTATCATCGGCAGAGGGCGACTCGTCATAAAGCCTGTCAAACCACCGTCCGGTGTGCCTCCAGGACACGGGATATTGATCACCGACCACGAGGTCGTGGTAATCAAAGGGGCAGAACGGGACGTGAATGTCATCACTAAAGGATCCTTCGGTCTCGAGAAGGGCCCCGTGCGGGGAGGCCGATGGAAGGGTACTATTCTAAACGGAGACATAGAGAAGGGTGCCGGATCAAAGGAGGGGGGCGGTCAAGGGAATGGCACCTCGGGGAATGCCACCGCTCCAAAGCAGGGAGGCGACGAGGTCGCTGCACCCCACTACCATGGCATCGGTTTTTGCTCGCTCTTGCTCGCCGTTCAGTTCCTCGCCCAACTGTTTGCCATCTCGCAAGGCACCCTCTTTGGCCAGGTCATGTTCGTCATCTCGCTCTTCGTCTCGTGGGGCTACAACTCCTACCTGTCTGCGCTGGAGAAGGAGAAGTTGCAAGCAGATTTGCTCTTCCGGATGCTCGGGAACCCGGAGATGCGCCGATTTCGCGCCGGTTCGAGGACGGCCATGGCGGTCTTCGTGTGCCTGCTGCTCTTTCACGGTATCGACGAGTTGTCCCCAGAGGATGGTCGGGCGTTCCGCGGTCGAATCCTTAAGTCGTGTCTCCCAAACGATACGGTCGTATGGGAGCGGTGGATGGCAATGGTCACACGGCAGCTTATGGAGCTCGATGATCGGCCCAAGTTGCGCTGCTTGGAACGAGACGAGGACATGAAGCTTTCTGAAAAGGACAGTGAACTTTTGGACCAGCTGCTGAACGATGCGCGTACAGCGTTTGATGCGTATTTCGACGTTTGTGATGAACTACCGGAGATTCTACTGCCAAGGGAGCTTAAACACTAGTACGCTCGACGAGTCTACTCTCTTCTCTATCGTATCGCATGAGGTACATCTTATTACTCAAAGCTACCTGATGCCTAGTACTCGGAATGCCAACAAACTGTGGTTGTACTTGTATGAAAAGTTTACTTCATTTCCTGATAGATATCTGCTGCGAATTGGGTGTGGGCGTTCTGTTTGCCTTTGTATGAGATTGTGCGCAGAGGATGTGATTGTACACTTGTTGGCAGGGGTTCAAGCGCCGTGATTCGGGTTGGCGGGCCCGAGCGTTCACCGACCTGCCGGTTTCCGTGCCTTCGTGTGTTGCCTAAAAGGCTTCCCTGAGTAATTAATCTTACACTTGTGTGTGAATTAGGCTTGCAACAGCGAGCTAGGGACAGCCCCGGCGGACGCTCTGAAAAGCAAAGATGGATACGAAATCCAAGTGTGTGTGCGCGCGTATCTAAAGCTATAAATACAGGTGGTGCATCAACAGGGCGTGAACGTCGTTACGGTGTGTCTATATAGAATATGGGTGCAGTGGCGACCAGTGTGCGCACAAGCGGAGAGTGTGCATGATCACCAGAGAGAACGTGGAACGGAATCGAGCGACGCGCGCCTGACTGTCATGAAGCGCCACGGACACCCACCTCAATCCATGGGCGACGTGGTCGACAGCGGTACGAGCGCGAGCCACGGGATCTCGTCTCGCGTCCGACCGGCTGTCTCATCGTGGTCCATGAGCGACGACCGAAGGTTGAGGATGAGACGACAGCCGATGACTACTTGCATTGGCGCTGGAAACGCTTCCGAGACTTGTGTCCATCGGATCTGGTGGTGGTGTAGATGGTGAGTGTTTATCCAGAGAGCGAGTGGATGGCACGCGCACCCCCAGATATTGGCCGATGACGATGTTGATGATACACGTCAATATGATGCTTTATTGTGTGAATGGAATTGAAAAGAGTGGATAGCATATCATTGTTACTGATGAGACACAGGGGAAGGCTGATCGTGCACACCAGAGAGAGTAGCCCGCGCTACCCCGGATGAGGGTGTCTGCCACACGCACCCTGTGCCGAACCCGCCTGAGGTGATACCCTGATATCCAGCTGCCAATCTCGTGCCACAACACCATCAGAAACAGCGTGCTGTCATACACGATGATGGGTAACCAGAATATGTACAACTGGTAAAAGGAGGGGCCTTGCACGTCGGCACAAATGGGCATCCCTGGGAGAATTTCGTTCGAGACTGTATTCCTCCGTGGATAGGTGAGCATGGTACACTACAAAGATGTCGAGGACATTGACGGACGTGCTTTGTGCATACGCATCAACGAAACCCATGATCGTCGCCATAGCCGCAATCTCACACGCGTAACCGACAATCATGATGGCGAGGATGGTTCTTGATGCATGGTACAAGGCATATAATCGAGCTTGCAGCACCACTTAAATAGGGTGAACGACAAGAGAGGAAGACTAGGGCGTCTGACACACCCTGGGTAATAAATATTTCCGAAAGACCGAGCCACGATTGAACAAAGAAGTAAACTTTGCCTTAATCGGTATCAGAGTGGCAGGAGATAATCCATGGTAATCCACTCACAGCTGTGAAGAGTTGTTCGTTGCTAAGAATCCATTCATTTGTCAATGGGGACTTCAGGGAAGAAACGTACAACTATAATACATTTGTCGTGAGTGATATGAATGGAGATGGACGCCTGGTGAGTAGCGTACCTCTGGAGTCTGAGGCTCGAGGAAGGCTAGGGAAAGATCAACGACACAGTCAGGGCAGGGTGACTATCCCTTACTGATGAGATTCAAGCTACAACCGTTGCGTTAGCGGTGACCGCAAAACAAGAATGATTTTGAAGCTCACAGGGCGAGCCCATCGCCAATATACCGGATCTAGACCGTCATGGGTCATTCCGGTAGACGGTACTCAGTAGAAATGCAAGATGGTTGTTGACGTACGAGCAAGTAACTGATGCTGCCGAGGCAGAAGGGGTGACTCTGCCATGAATCCATTGGCATGACATCAACAAGAGAAGGGGCTCGTATCCTTACCCAAACATGATCGACCTGGTTTACCCGGTTTTCAACACACGCAAGCCGCAAAGGAAGCACGCAGCCTTACCTCTCGGTCCAGCGAGATGACTATGGCCTCGATCAATGGTATTATCGGGGTAACAGAGGAAGCAAGTACGCACTATGATCGTATAAAACGACAGTGGCGCCGGCCGCTGTGCAGCGATGTCTGTCAGTTCGTAGTCGACGAACGGATGCAAAGTACCAATAGGGGACTGACTTTGACATAAACGGGTGACGTAAACGACATTTGCCGTAGGGACGTACCCAACCCCAGACACGACCTCCATGGAAGGTCGAATTGTGAAGTGGAAAGCTGCCTGCGGCTGTTTACCAGCCGGTATTTTTAAGAGCCACGGATAAAGACACCACTAGTCCACGGAACATTGTACGATATTAATGGCTGTTCCCACAAAGTATCGGCGACTTGACGGCCCAGAGCGCAGCTGCATGGTTGTAGCTTGGGGTTCAAACATTCTGGCTTGCCCGATCAATCTCGTTGACACCCGCCGCAGCTTCGTATTCCGGGGGACATTTCAGATAGTGCCTCATCACGGGGGTTGTTTAAATCTGTTCGAGTCAGGATCAAGCGCTGGCGGCGCGGTGATATAACATCCGGGGATGGGAGAATCGTTACCACGCTTTGGGACCCAGGTTCACTCGACATCGATGTGAACTCCTGAACCAGCACGCAAAGTAAGTAACTGCTTTGGGCACACTGGACCAAGCGACAGGATCATTCGCACACACCACTAGCTATAACTGCGACCGCTTCGTGGTCAACCAGATAAAGCGCCACGGTGCTCCACCCACCGGTATGTCAATGTCAGTGCGCATTAGGTCGAGGGGCATCTTCAGGCTACTCCAAGTTCCATAGATAGTGTAGCGTGAGGACGGTCGTTGTGGTGGGGCCTGTAACCGTAGCATGTATCTACCAAAAGGGTCTTTACTGTAAAAGAAAGTGTTATGGTCACGGCAGCAGTGGCTCTGAAACGGACAAACCCAAGTCTGACGTCGCTGAAGACTAGTGCCAACTCACCACTACGGCGGCCCGAGTAACCTCCCCGGAATCTTTAAATTCGATGCAATGACCCCCGAAGGTAGCCTTGCCACTGGCGCCCGCGGCAAGCAGTGTCGTCGGTCACGCATTCTCGTCTTGAATCCTGCAAATTGAAGTCGCTAAGAGCAGTCAGACAGTAAGTCATTTGCCCGAGGTATTCGGGTAGGGACGACTGATCATGGCATCCAGTGCAGACATACCAATAGCGCCAAACTACTCCGTGCGTCACGTATGCTCGTTCAACGTGTTGGCTTGTAAATTGTCAGCAATATACAGCTGTTCCCACTCTTAACCACTGGGTCGACCCGCCGACACCTTCTCCAACATGGTACCCTCGTCTGCGTTTCTAATTTCCGGGGAAGAACGTGTTTCATCAATCTCTTCATTGCCAATGTTACGTTGCAACCGGTGGACCCCCTTCTGTGTCTCCCACTTATTGTGGCATGTCAGCTTCATCTAACAGACTCTCCAGAGTCCACACCGTTTACCTCGCCGTCTGGTAACAACCAAGTTACGAGCAGTGAGTTGATCATTACTGAACTTAGGCTGCCATCACGAGGTTCTGCGTACACGTACTCCCAGGTATGAGTGCGTTGTTGATTATGAATGCCACCATGTTCCGTCGCAGAAGGTTGTTATAACCTGACGGGAGATAGCGCCTGGATAACTTTCCAGCATGGACAACTAAATGGCGTCTTCCCGTCTCTTCCCATCGCGATGCTCACAAAAAGGGGGATAAACAAGAGGAGCTTAAGGAAGACTACGACTCCCCGTGGTCGATTACGGATCCATAAATTCTCATTTTCTTCGTTGTGGAAAGCATGGTTTCGTTGCCTTCCTTGATCCGAACGCGAAATCATTCGGATTTAGTGTCACTCGAACTGTCGTCGCCCAACTTCGGAAATGAGATCAACATGTTGTCCCTGCGTAATCCCTTTATGTTCACGAGCCAGTTATCCGTCGACGGGGCGACCCTGCGCGCTTCAAAGGCAGGCCTGGAGCGTTAGTGTGAGCGGTGGATTGAGAAGGATGTACGCAGGCATAAACAGGGCGCATTTGGAGGGAGAGGGTTGAACTGCGGTCAGTGGATAGTATTGTGGTTTTCGACGTGAGGGAGATCGGAAACGGTGCACGGGCCCGCAGCAGACCCAACGGTACACCTTTCGTCTGGGAATGCGGGCGGGAGGTATGCACCATGACTCACTTCCTTAGCTCATCTCCAACTTGAAACAACACATCCGCTGGTTCGTCATGCGCCCCCGGTCAGCGACACGTGGCAGGTATCGCTTCGATGTTTGTCCGTCTGACATGCGAGCTGGAGGCTTGCATCATGACTCACTTCCCCGGCTCATCTCCAACTTGAAACGATACATCCACTGGTACGTCACGCACCCCCGGTTGGCGACATGCGACAGGTATAGCTTTGTGCTGGCATTGCGGGACACCTCTCAGCCTGTCTTAGCGAATCTCTAGCTTGTGGCATCTAGCTACGGTACCATTTGCTTAATCCATCCCCTTATCAAGGTTGGAGATAGTTCGAGCTACAAAGGGTCTCGCAACGCGCACAGCGAAACATGGAGGAATCATAAATCATCTCAATGGTCCAGTGAGTTATTCCCTCCCTTTCCGTGATGTCGCTCTGACTGAAGCGGCATTATCTTACATATGCTGACATCGATTGTACTTCCCGACCCTGGATATCAAGAATGCTCTCTAAATTTGGATGGTGTAGTGCATTGCGGTCATTAAAATTCAAGTTTAATCTAAAGTTAGTGGGGTGTGCGTTTCGTATGTCCCCGGATATTCCATCGAGATGGGATTCATGCGCAGCTATGGGACACCTGTCAAACTGCGGCTTAAAAACCATACCCTGAGGGATGATAGAGTTCCATTTGACTTCCTCAATGTCAGGCGAAGCCCAGCTCGAAGCCCTCCTCGATATAATCACCAAGTCGGCCCGTCAAGCCATCGAAGAATACAAGAGAGGTGGCCAATATGTCCCTACGATCTACTCCAAGACATGTCACCCTATGGATTTCACAATTGATTCTGTTGCGTTGAAGAAAGCGATAAGAGTGCTAGAGGGTGCATGCCAACAGCTATGTGCATCGCTGGCACCTCCCCACAATACCGTCATGAACGTGAGCTGCACGTTGAAAAGCATAGGAAGGAACTAAATGAAGTTATGCCATATTGCAAGATGGGTGCCCCTTTCGAATGGGCATGTATACGAGTCGTTATTCGCGCAAAGGTGGCGGATGCCCTGGAGAAGTATCCGGATGGTTTACATGTCGACGAGCTGGCCAGTTTGGTGAACTTGGACAAGGACAAGCTTGCTCGTATACTCCGTCTCCTTGCGATCAAAGGGTGCTTCACTGAAGGTAAGCATATCACACGTCCCAGCCACATTAATATCTCATCTCGCAAACCATGCTTTGAGTGGAACCAAATACATTTGCCAACAACCGTCTTTCCCTTATGACAGCCTCGAGTTGCGATACGAGCGCTCTAGTGCATCTGGGGACGGAGTGTGGTTCCAAATGCGGGGGTATAGTATATGAAATGATGACGGATCCAGAATATGGGACAAGTGATGATCCGGGGAAAGCACCCATCATGTATGCGCTGGGAAAGCAAGGATACCGTGGCGGTTACTTTGACTTGCTCAAGGAGGACGTAAGTTCTTGTTTCATGATTTTCCAGTAATCCGAGTGTGACACCTATTTTCAGGACGAGCAACGCGAGGTGAAATTTCTAGCTGTTCTCTGAGGGCTACATCTCACACAGTGCTTTGGTGCTAGATCTTTCATAGGGCAATGGTCGGGGTCAACCATGTCTCTGGTGCTCTCTCTGTTTTGCACCGTGAGTGGTGCATGGCCT